>JANTPZ010139483.1:1729-40201 GCA_025593235.1 Vachellia pachyceras | reverse complement strand
AGCTTTCTACAGAAAGTTATTAAGTTCCAAAGTTTGAAGAAAATCACTGAAAAACCTGGGAAAATAGAAAAATGACCAAATGAACAGTACATTTTCACGAATTAAACTGTATCATTTGGGCAAGTAAATGACTCAGTGAGTATTTTTTTCCTTATAGAGGAACTTACAAGCTTCAAATATAAATTGGAAGCACTCAATTTCGATTTTTCTAGAATTAGTTATGAATTTTCAAAGTTGGTCCTAAAACCAGTGAATAGTAACTTTCAAAAACTTGAAAGTTTTCAAATTGAAACTTTTGGACCTTTGATCATAAGGAGGCTTCCTTTTGTTTCCAAATCACTTTTTAGTGAAGTTAAAGGTTAAGTTAAGGAGTGTCACAAGATTGCTGAAAGACAGAGAGTGAAGGTCTTTGTTATCTTGTGAATAGTGAGGGGAGTGTGACTCCTTGATTTTAAAGGCTTGTGAAGCCTGGTTGATTGCCATTAGTGGATTGCAAATCTCAAAGGAGCTCTGAGGACTGGGTGTAGGTCAAAGAGAACCGAACCAGGATAAATCGTTGTGTCATTCTTCTTTTGCTCTCTCGGTGACTTGGTTTAATTTATGTGATTGAAGTTTAACTTTTAAAAAGTGACCAATTTACCCCCTCTTGGTCAAATACTACACTAACAAATGTAAAAGTTAGAGAATTTGCTACCTTTGTTTCTTAGCTTTTCTCTTAACTTTTTTGGCTTTGTCCTTGTTCTTTGGAAACTTTCCTTTGCCACCTAAAGTCCTGCACATATCAAAATGCATTTGGCATCAAAATTAAGCCATAACCAATGCATTAAAATACACTAAAACCTCTTAATACTCCTCTTGAACCTTAAAGGCCCTTAAAACCTTAACTTTGCCAAAATTGTTTCTAATGCTTCCAAAAACTTTTTCTCACTTACACCGTACACAATTTTGCATTTTAAACTCAAAAAAGCATCAAAATCATCAAAAAATTATTCCTTCCCACTGATTTTAGGTCTGGATGAAAACAGGACAATTGGGAACAAAGTGGTTTTTCAACTTCCATTGCATGTAATGGCATAATCTTGTTCTATTTCATCTTCTCATGAATTATTTAAGATCAAAACACCACTTTCTTTTCAAAAATAAAATTAGACAGCACCTCCCCAAGGGTTTCATGATTCCTAAAAATCATACAACCATAAAACAACACAATATATATAAATCAATCGACTCCTTATCATGCATGGAGTGATTTGCCACCAACTACTTCATCAAAATCCCTCTCCTTCACATTTTTCTCTCATCAAAACCTAACTTTCTAGCAAGAAAAAGAGATCCAAAATAAAAAATCTAAACCGATAGAAGTGAAGAGGAAGGTCCAAGGATCACGAATATGCAAAAGATTGCATTAAAACTCAACTTACCTTGGATTTCTTGGATATTTTTCCTCTCTTCTTGAGCTCTCATGGTTAACACTCTACTCACTCTTTTGGGGCTGCTTGAGCACGAAAATGATGGATGGAATGGAAGGGAATAAGTGATTTAATCAGGTGTTCAAATTATCTAATGGTTGGAATTTGATCTTTCAAACTTTGTGTGATCCAATGGCCATTAAATTTCCAATACATCTTATAATGGGCTACAAAAGTGAGTATAAAACTATCCACAGGTGCTAAATTGTTTTAGTGATAAGTGTCCAAGATCTAGCACAACTTACACCAACAAAGTAACTTTGTTCTAATAAATTCTACCACTTGTTTGGGATATTTATTTCTCTCTTTTTGGTATTCAATTAGGACCCTTACAAGTGCATAAAAATTTTATGATATGCTTACTTTTAGAAATTGTATGCTTCCATAAAGTTACTTTATGCTATTATAACATCGATAAAGTGACTTACTGATAAGTAACTAGATCCAAGGCCACCAAAAATTTCTAAAATTCTTACTGATAAGTAACATCAGAGACAGACGGCGTCGTTGAGGAAGGCAGGAGAAGCTAAACACTTTCATGACCTAGCGGCTGAGCAGAAAAAGTAGAGAAGGGAGCTGAGACAAAAGGAGAGTGGGAACGAGAGAAAAAGAGAGCATCGGTGGTAACGAGGGAGGCGATAACTGGAACCAGAGAGAGCTTGGGTTATGCAAGACGTCAACGGAGAGAGCTGAGCCTGGCGAAAAATGGAGAGGAGCAGTAGCGGAACACTTGGAGACATAGGGAGCGTCGATCAGCTGGAATCAACAGAGATGACAAGTTGTGAGGCATCGCCTGTGTGGTCTGGTGCATAAAGCGTCAGGTTTCTAGAGCTGTGTGCATCGTCTGAACTGGTTCTGATGCATCTAGAGCTGTAGACTTCGTGAGGATGAGGAGAGAAGGCGTTGAACATTTTTAAACTTAAGGAGGAAACGGGAACCCGAGAAGGAGACGAGATGCATCAACGAGTTGAGGGGGCATTGTGCTGGTTCTGGTTCTTGTTTATTTAAACTAGAAAAGGGCGTTGACTGGGCTGATTTCTTTCGCGTCTGTCGTGACTCACTGGAACAAAGGATGAGCAACATTGTCATTGGTGCTTGGGCTAGGTGTGTGCTGTGCATGAGAAAGGACAGAGATGCTTGTAGCTGAGAGGCTAGAATGATTTGTTCTCTCGCAATCTGTTGTGGAGTCCAGCAACATAGAAAGAAAGGAAGGTCCAACTAGCTTCATAATCCCACTATTATTCACCTGTTTTTCACTCTTTCATGCTTTAACTCCTCAATTTATTGTTGTTGTGGTTAAAATGCTTAGTAGCTAAGTAATATGCACTAGGATTATTTTGAACCATTAAATGGATTAAGACTGGATAATACCCTCTTTGGTGATTAGTGTCAATTATATGTTAATTTTATCTTTTCCTAATGCTTCTAATTGATTGGCCAACACTTAGATTGATTTGTTCAATTAAATTAAGCTTAAAAGATTTAATTTAATTGTAGGACTTAGATAAAATTATACTAGACTTGAAGTTTAGTAATCAAATGGATGTTTGTTGGTAACATAGATATATAGTTACTAACCTAGCATTGTCATATTAGGGTTGTTGCGTAATGATTATTTTCCTTTAAATATAGTAAGAGATTGTGCTTGTTAAATAAGGATATTAATTTGGTTATGACATGAGAAAGCTTAATCAATTACTTTTTAAACCTTAGACAAACATATAATGTCATTTTAGAGTTGTATGTTGTTAAGTCTCATGAAATGCAATGGCGAAAAACAATCTTAGGCATCCCTAATGTTTGAATTAAAATTCCAATTTGTCTTTCTGATTTTATTGCCAATTTTTTTATTGAATTTGGTAAATCTTTAGGATACAGATTACTCAATTGATTCACTAACCTAATTAGTTACATAATTGCATTGATTAACTCGCTTATGCGTTGTCCTTATGGTAAGGATATTTTTATACTACTTGGGACCCTTACGCTTGCATAAGCTAGACGGCGATCAAACATCTCTCAACTAATGTTAGGGATAAATCCCATCTTGATCACTTACATTCCTCCACATGAAAGACCCCTAAGGTCAATTATAGCCTTTATCATCACCTGATCAAAGGTGAATTTTGACTAAGTTAAAACTTAGTGACTCTCATGTAGGAATCAATGATGATCTCAGTTCAAAGGGCATTGTGATGTGATCACATATGAGATAAGCTGATGATTTAATCCATGCAGCCTTCTCATAGTGAGTCGGTCCAGCACCTTGTACTCTTACAAGTGCCTATGACTTTAACTCGTATCTCCATACCTTATAAAAGTCATACTAGTCTTACTTTATCAATGCTAACGCATAGACAAGCAACTAGGGACATTTAAGACAATATTCATAATTCGTCTATGGATGTTATTATTATAACAAACATGCAAAACATACGATAATTAAATGGAGAAAATATATTAAAAGAAATGATATCTGAGGTACAATGATTGGCCCCTAGGGCACAATTACAAATAGTTTATTTAATTTTTAGCCAAATATAATTATTTGCAATGCCTAGAGACCTCAAAAATGTATTCTAAAATAATGAAATGTAGCTTGGAAAATACTCTATTTTATAAAATTACTTTCAACCTAAAGTTAGAAATAGTTTGCCCAAACGACAACACGAAAGGCTAAAAATCAACTAATTATGGTTTCCTGGAGAAAATTAATTTAGACCAAATTTGAAAACTATTTGAGATGAGAAAAATCATGAAATGATCAGTTGAATGTTGGGAAATTTTAGTGACATTAAGCTAATCAAGTGCTAAAAAATTCTCAAAGCATTTCCATTAGAAAACAATCTAATAAAGCAAGTTGCGTTTTGAAAAGTAGAGTTGTGGTGTGTTCATGCAACTACTTGTCACCCTCTTGAGTCAAGATGAATAGCAAGTGAGGATATTTATCATAATGATAGATTTCAACAGTGTAAAGTGGCTCTGACAATGCAAGTAGGACTCCCAACTTATTAAATTGGCCATAAGTCCTCCAAGCCCTCAATTCTATCCAATTTTCTTGCAAGCCAGTGGAGAAAGTAGGCGAGGTCAGTTGGAAGCCAAAAGAGAAGACCTAGATGAAGATCAAGCCAAAATCCAAGGTAATCTTATGTTCAAGCTTGATTTCATTCTATTGAACACAAGAAGGAGGTTTATGAGTTATAAAGTGTTGTGATACACTAGTAATGGCCTAATATTGATGCCAAATGCACTATGAAATGTGTACAAGTGCTAAAGTGCCCAAAGGAGATTCAAGGTGATAATTACAATTAGGAATCCCCTTGAAGATTAAATTAGAAAGTGAAGCATTTCAGGTAGCAAATTCTTTAACTTCTACATTTACATTGCATTTGATTCTTATGCATGTTGTTTGGCCATGATTGATGTAGGTTGTAGCCTTATGACATGTAAACCCTTACTTATGCATGGTTATAGCTATGTAAAATTTGATGTGTGTAATATCCAGGTTTTCTGTAATTAAAATAAAGGTTAAATGAGTAATGATGTGATAAATAAGGGAACATAGAGAAGAGAAGGAAAAGAAGTTAAGGGTAAGAGAGCTAATTTAAGGAAAAGAATAAAGAATAGGGACCAAATTGCCATTTAGAGAATCCAAGGGCATTTTAGTCAACTTGGTCAAAGTTTGACCAAAATATCAGAAAAATTTTATGACACCATCATATAGAGAAAAATTCACTAGTCAACAATTGAGGTCTGGTTTGAGTCAAAATTATCAAAATTATCTTCATGGGAATTTTATAGTTTATTTAATTTTTCGTTATTTAGTAAATATTAGTCAAAATTAATTATTTTTAGAGACATCAAATATTTGACTTATAGCTATGGAAAATAGCTCAAAAATCTAGTATTTTATAAAATTGTTCCTAAGAGAAAGTGAGAAACAACTTCCCCGATCAGAAAGAAAATTTTTGGAGAACCCTGAATTTGGGTTTCCTTTAAAAATTAATTAAATACACTCCGAAAAGAAATTTAGGGAAAGAAAAGTCATGGGAGTATCATATGAATTTAGGAATTTTTTTATGACACTAAATCAGTGGGGTGATCATGAAATCATCAAAAAGCATTTTTGATGTCATAAAGTAGCGTTTGGAATTGGAAATACGTAAAAAAAGGAGAATGAAAGAACACTATTTTGCAACTTGGCAAAATCTTAATTAAAAGGAGGTGTAAAATATCTGGATAATGTGATAAAATTTATCATAACAAAGTTACTTTATTAGCCTAAGTGGGACACAGTTATTTGGCACATGCTATAAACCCTTATAAATGCCTCAATATCATATTTTTCTCCCCATTTCCAGAAGCAAAGTCAACCAAACTCAAAGAGGAGAGAGGAAGAGCATGGTGTGAATCCAATAGAAGCAACAAGATAAGAAATCACGCAAAAACCTAAGGTAACTTGTGATTTCCACTTGTAATCCTGCATGTTCTTGCTCTCTAAGCCCCCGTGTTCAAGATTATAGGTTTATTTTCATGATTATGATGGATTATGGCTGCTGAAATGTTGGGTTCTTGAGGGAGAAAAATGAGAAAGAGTGAGATTTAGAAGAAAAGATTGATAAGAAAGTGTTCTATGCAAACTAGGGAGTTGATTTAATGTATGTTCTGTATTGGTTGTTGATGTTTATAAATTTTTGGATTCTTGGAACCCCAAGAGCATGCTGACCGAAATTCCTTATGTATGAGGAAGAAGTGTTTGATGTTAAATAATACGTGAAATTGATCAAGAAGCAAGAATATGTGCTTATATGAAATAAAAGTTGGAAAAAAAATCATATTGTTCCATTGTAATTTCAGCTAGACCAAGAGCATATGGAAAGAATGAGTTTTTGATGATTTTGATGCTTCCATTAGATTTGGAATGAAAAATTATGTGGGATAGAAGTGAGAAAATATTTTGGAAGCATTTGAATCGCTTTTGACAAGTTTAAGGGTTTTAGGGCTCCTAAGGTGTAAGAGAGGTTTTGCTTATTTTTTATTAGTTATAAGGCTTTATGAGGGCTTGGTATTAATGCAAATTGTATAATATTATGTGTAGGAGATCAAGTTGTAAAGGGAAGAAATTGATAAGTAAAAAGAGAAGTGCAAAGTTGCCAAGTAAAGTTAAGGACACAAGGTAGTAAGAACTACTAATTCTTCACTAATGTTTTCATTGATTATTGTTTATAATTTGTGCTTTCTTGTATGACAAATTATTGGTATTTAAATGTGTGATAACATGCCTTTAGCATGCTATTGTTGTGTAATATCCATCCTTTTACTGTAAATTGACATAAAGGTCAAATTGATAGTTATGAGAAGAGTTAAGGCCTAGAGGTAGATAATATAGACAAAGAAAATGTTAATGAACCAGAAAGAACAAAGTCAGGCCAGACATAACATATTAAATTTTATAAGAACTTCGCAGTTAAGCGTGCTCGGCCTAGAGCAATGACAAGATGGGTGACCCCTGAGAAGGACCAAAATGTTATTAAGTATGGAAACATAAGGGCAATAATGGAATTTAGTAAGATTAGTAAGAAAAGTAAGGGCATCTTAGGAAATAAGAGAAAATGGTAAGGGCATTCTGGTTATTTGACCAAAATTCAAAGGTCAAAAGTTGACCAAGATATCAAAAAAATTAATAGATGCCCAAAAATAGAGAAAAATCCACTAATCAAAATGAAGGGAGTCAGTTTTTCAAATTTAGCCTAGATTTCCGTCTAGAAAATTTTAAAGAATAATTGGAAAAAAATAATTATTTGAGGTATCAAGAGGTCTCAAATATCTAAGTTCAATGTACAAAAAAATATGCAATTTCTAGAATTTTATAAAATTATTACTCAGAATACGATGACGACGATTTCTCGGATAAAAAATGAAAAAGATCTGAAAAACCCTAAAAATTGGGTTTTCTTCATAAATTAATTACTAACGTTTTACAAAGTATTCTGAAGAACGGAAAAGGGTTGAAGCATCAGTTAAATTCTAGAAATTTTTAATGCCCTAAAACCTAATTGCTTATCGGTAAACCATTTTTTTGGTATTTCGACAGGGTAGGGTAACACTGTAGATTTTTGATGATTTCCAGGGGTGTTATGGGAACATATGTTTTGTTATATAAGTAAGTGATTTTCGGAGATTAAAAGAGAATTAAAAAGTCTCTAGAAAAGTTGAAAAAGTTACCGGAATAAAGTTATTTTTATAGGTATAAGTTGTAACCAGATCAAGTTACCGGATGTCAACCATTTGGTTTGTGTAACCAAGTTTCTAGAAGCTAGTTACACTCATTAATGGTAACCAATGAGTTCTAACAACGTGTCTTGTGTGTTAGTGAAGTTTGGGCCATTAGATCAAGTTTAAAAATTCAAGATCAAATCTTGCCATCCAAAATTTTGTGAAGAGCTTTTATTAAACAAAAATTCCTCTCTTCTTCTTCTTCATTTGCATGAAATTGGGCAATTGGAGAGAGGAGAAGTGACACCATTTTTGCCAAGAGGAAGAGGAAAAAGCTTCAAGAAAACTCAAGGTAAGAAGCTAAACCACCTAAACCTATACATATTCTTGATCATTGTAATCACCTCTACACTTCTATTGAATTAGTTTCTTGATTAAACATCTCTTTTTTAAGATTTAAAGTTAGGGTTCTTGATGGTGAAAATGAGAAAGAGAGGGATTTAGAGGAAATAATTAGTTGCAAAACACTCTTGTATGATAAGGAGTGATTGATGTACATATTGTGGTTGTTTGGTTGTTGTAGGAATTTATGGGATAGCAAATTTTAAGGGGAGATGCCTGTCCAATTTTCTATTTGATGAGGAAGAGTTATTTTCAAGTTAAATAAGGCATGAGAAGTGTTTTGGGATCAAGAATATGCTAGTATACATGATGAAAGTTTGAAAATCACATTAAACTCATAAACCCTCTTTTTCGACCAGCATAAGAAATGGTAGGAAAAGTGTGATTTTCATAATTTTGATGCTTCCATTAGCTTTAAAATGAGAAATTGTGTAAGGTGGAAGTGAGAAAAGAATTTTGGAAGCATTTGAAATTATAATAACAAGTTTACAAGCTTGGGGTTTATAAAAGTTAAAGAGAAAAATTGTATAAAATAATTGGTCATTTAATTTTTGGCAATTTAAATAAATAATTATCCAAAATAATTGTTTAAAATATATAAAGGCCTCAGATGTTTGATCTTAAAGACAGGAGAAATAGCTTGAAAATTTTCGTATTTTATAGAATCGTTTCCAAGAGAAAGTGAGAAACAATTTCTTTGATTCGAAAGAAAAGGTCCGAAAAAACCCTAAATTAGGGTTTTCTTCAAAAAATAATTAAGGACATTCCTAAAAGCCATTGTAAAAAATAAAAAGTGTGAGAGTATCTGGAAGAATTTTAGGAATTTTTGTGACCTAAAGTCAAGTTTACAATCAAAAAAACGCCTACACGCATTTTCAGAAGCATAAAGTAACTTTATGGAAACATAAAGTTTGCAAAAGTAATATTGCCATAAATTTGTTATGCCACTTGTAAGGACCAAATTTGAAGACCAAAAAGAAAAGTAAAATATCCCAAATAAATGGCACAATTTATCATAGCAAAGTCACTTTATCAGTCTAAGTTGTACAAGATTAAGGGATATTTGTCACCATTTTAATTTAGGACATGGGGACAGTTTTTCTTATCATTTTCCAAGCCATTAATGTCAGCAAAAATGTGTAGAAAAAGGAGAAAATGTGTTGAGCAATTATCAAACATTGGATCATAAGACAAATGCAAGATTTAATCCTAGCCTTTAGATCATTTTAGCCTATCATTAAAACACTTATTCCCTTCCATTCCAGTCATCATTTTCGTGCTCAGCAGTCCCAAACAAGTGATGATAGGGGTGGATAAGAGGAAGCCATTGAAGAACAAAAATCTCCAAGAAATCCCAGGTAAGACAAGTTTTAATGCAATCTTTTACATATTCTTACTTCTTGGACCTTACTCTTCAGTTGTATCGATTTATTTTCTTAGGTTGGGATGGAATTTAGCTGCTGAAAAGTTATGTTTTCTATGAGAGAAATTGAGAAAGAGATGGATTTAGATCATATAATTGGTACCAAGCAACTCTATGCATGCTAAGGAGTTGATTGGTATATGGTTTGTGTTGATTGTTGTGGTATTTGAAATTTTGGATTTCCAAACCCTAAGGGGAGGTGTTTTGCATTTTCTCCTTGATTATAAAAGGTGTTTTTTATGCAAATAATGCATGGTGAGTGGTTTGGGATCAAGAAAATGCAACTGCATGCAATTGATGTTTGAAAAATCACTTTCTTCTTTTAAATGGGAATTTTCAGTCAGTTTAAGAACAATAGGAAGGAAGGATTATTTTTTATGATTTTGATGCTTCTATTATCTTTAGAATGAAAAATTGTGTAGGGTGGAAGTGAAAAAATAAATTTGGAAGCTTTGGAATTAATTTTGGAAAATTTAAGGGTTTTAAGACCCCCAAGGTGTAAGAGGAATTTTATAAAGTTATGAAATGTTTCGTGACTTGAAATGCTAAACTTAATCTATTATATATTACTCTCTTCCATCCAGAAACCCTAGCCACCAAACTTAATAGTTCCACTCCTATTTCCAGACCATGATGCATCTGCATTCTTCCATTGTGGATGCTAAGCTGGTTTCCATGAGTAGCTAAACCTCTATTTTCCTCTTGGAGATGGAGGAGGCTTGAGTTTGTAGAGCTTCAAAGAGGAGTGGTAGCTTTAATTTGTATTCTTGTTATGGATTGCTAGTTGGTTAGTTACGACTTGTAATTTGTACTTGGATACTTGGTTATGGTTGTAATCAATTTGGATTCTTTTGTGTAATGGATTATTCTTTGTTTGACTTGATAATATGAAGTATTGTATCTATCTATTCAATGCATTCATTGTTATTCTCTCTTATCTTCCTAGCTGTACTTGATATTTAACTTGATGATGTTGGTATTGGATTTTTTACTGAGCATTTCATTACACACACTAAGTGATTTCAAAGGGTTTCATTTACATTTGTCCACTTGGTTTTTTGCATTGCCCATAAAATCCAAAAATACTTTGTACTTCAGTATTTCTTTTGTTATTTCCAAATCAAAGTTTAATTTTACAAATAGAAAACCCCTATCATTTCAACATTTTAGGACATAAGTTAATCAAAATCGATTACGTCTGAGGCTCCGATTAAGAGAACGACCATGGGGTTCCACCCTATAGTGCAATCCTTGGAAATCACAACTTTTGTTATCCATTTGAGATTTTTATAAAAATATTTCATATGGTAAGCTTTAAAACAAGATAAAGATAATTGAAATTGGACATCTATGCAGAAAGTTTTCGTTTTCCAAAGTTGAGAGGAAAACATGAAAAATTGAAAAATGACCATATGAACAATGCATCTTTATGCACTAAAGTGTATTAATTGGCAATTTTTTGGACAAATCCATATTTTCCCCTATAGGGAATATTATAAGCTTCATTTAGAGACTTGAACTGCTTAATTTCGATTTTTCTAAAATTAGTTATAAATTTTTAAAGTTAGCCAAAAATATGAAATTTACAAAGTGAATAGTTCCTTGTGAATGATTGTAACACACCTTAACCTTGCCTTTTTGCTTCATTTTATATTGATTTGGAACCCATGGGAAGCCTCAATTTACATAAAAAGTCCAAAAGGTTCAAAATAAAAACTTTCAACTTTTTGAAAGTTACTATTCATAGCTTTTCGGACCAACTTTGAAAATTCATAACTAATTCTAGAAAAATCAAAATTGAGTGTTTTCAATTTATATTTAAAGCTTATAAGTTCCTTTATAAATTAAAAATACTCATTGAATCATTAGCTTGCCCAATTCATACAGTTTAATGCATGAAAATGTACTGTTCATTTGGCAATTTTTCATTTTTAGTGATTTTCTTCAAACTTTGGAACATCATAACTTTCTGTACAAAACTCCAATTCTAGTGTTATTTGTCTTGTGTTAAAGCTTTCAATGTGAAATATTTTTCTGAAAAATTTCAACTCATTTAGAGTTCATTTGCTCTATTTCCCAATACGTCAAATTTAGGGGTTTGACCAACTTTACTTTGACAATTAGTCAAACTTACCATTTTCAAACTTCATAATTTGAACCCTAACTTCTAAATTTATTTTAATCATGTTTGTTCATGCAAATGGGAGTCCTTTAGGCATACATAATCCATCACACATCAACCAAACATTCATGGTTTAACTACATATTACATCATATGTTTAAGTCCCAAATAACATAAACTTTACAATATCATCCTTAAATACAAACATGTGAATTCCTTGCTTCAAGTATCACACATTTTCTCCTTACCCTTTAAAGAACTTATACCTAAAATGGTTAGTGGGGGAGAGCGAGATTTTTGGAAATCATAATAGCAAAACTATTTAACATATTTTATGTAATACATGACAAACTTTCATGTGAATGTGAAATAATAAAAGTGCAACATGAAACACATAAATGCATATGGCCATAGCATGAACATGCACACATCCACACTTTCATCATCATAAAGTTCAAACAAGTCATGCATCATTCAAAAGAATTTTCATAACAATTTGGAATAGAGTTAGATGGTCTTGCTACCTTGTGTCTTTACTTTTGCCCTAACTTGAATTCTTTCTTGCTCACTTGGAAGCTTACTTTCTTTCACCAAAATTTTGCCTACACAATTGACAACATAATGGACATCAAATAAAAGCCATTTCCAAGGCAAAAAGTAATGAAATTCTCCCTTAATCCTCTTCTTAAACTTACTAAGTCTTAAAACCCTAACTTGTGTCTAACACTTTCCAATGCTTCCCTAAACTTGGGGTCACTTTTAACCTACACAAAAACACATTTTGAATCCATTGGAAGCATCAAAATCATCAAAACAACACTTATTCTCCATGAAACTGATCTTGCCGAGAGGTTCCCCAAATTACTACAACATGCATTTTTCAACTTTCAACACTTATACCATCTTATTCTTGATTCCAAACTCATATTCATGGATGTTATAGCGTGATTTTAACTCTCCCACATCAAGTGGAAAATTGGGCAGCACCTCCCCTAAATGTTCAATCAACCACAATATGTAACCCCCCAAACAATTTAACCATATATTATATTCAGAGTTAATTATGTAACCCGTAATCCCTTCTGATACCATTTGTAATTCGAAACAAACCAAACATTTAAGCATAATTAATTATTAAATCCTCAAGGTCCATGGCACAAAAGTTGTTGGTGAGGCACCCAGCCTACAAACCATTCACAATTTATCATATCATTCTGACCCAGGGCACAAGACTCGCCCACAAGTCACCATTAAAAGCCACAAGAGTCAACAATATTTAGTCTTCCCTTTACACATGCGAGTCCATAAGTAATACTCAAGGGATACATAACCAGTTAGAGTACCAAAAGGCAACTTGTTGACCATAAATGGAATATCCCGAAATAAACATAAGGACAAACAAATCAGAGTATGCAAGCCCTAAAGTCTGGCAATATACATTTCTCCTTAAGATAACTGAGCTACTTAGCCTACAGTGATAGCTATTATCAAACTGTTGGCTCCTTCCCTTCACACCTCAAACCATTAAGTTCCTCTCCTGAAAAATATATAAAAATAGGGTGAGACATAAAGTCCCAGTAACCAACAATCAATTCATAGAATATACAATACGGGATTATAAGTCAGTGAAGCAGTGCTAATATATAATATTGAAATAAAATTAAGTTTTTCCATTCAATACAATCATAACACACAAATGATCCCTCCATCCTACTCCTCCATATCACTCATGGCCTCCCACCTGGGTCTAGGCCGACTCCCCACCTGGGTCTGAGTCACAATGAAACCTGGCCTTCCTCCTGGGTCTAGGCCGACTCCCCACCTAGGTCTGAGTCACCATGAAACCTGGCCTCCCTCCTGGGTCTAGGCCCACTCCCCACCTGGGTCTGAGTCACAATACACCCAACCACTATGATCAGTAGTGGGGCAACCGCGGATATATTCACAATACATTACACAAATCCCACCATCACAAGATCCCCCAACTACTTCAATACCACCTAACATCCAAATCCTCCACATATGTATAAATTCACAATTATCACAAATAAAATTAAGTCATAATTATCCACATTACAAATATCTAAACAACGCGTACTCTTTATATATATATAAAATACTTCCCACTTCACTAAATTGAGCATATAAACATAGAGTTAAGATTCACAATATATATAACTAAGGTATCGAAAATACCTTACAATCCATGCAAGCATATAAAATGAATTAACATCAGTTACCTCAACTCCAGGATAACTGCAAGCTCAAGCCACAAAAGCACCAACCACACTCAAATCAATCTACACAGTGATATGGACGCAAATTTAATACATATAAATGAATTAATTAACTTGTTTATATCTATTTAAAGTCTTACAATATTATTTAGGATTCATACTCCTCAGTATACTCTTAAACAATTTAATCTACCCAAAATTCAATCATTTCCCTCACCCCAAAGATTTAATTAATTCACAAATCAATTTCGATTATACAATTCCCAATTAAAAGTTTAGGGTTTTCAACATAAAACTATTAAATCATATATACTCTTAACCTTTTCAACATGATAAGTTGATTAACACTTCAAGAATAATTTCAATAACACTTATAAATCATTCAACCCCAAATCTAATATGTGCAAACCTCCTATATAGAATAAATTATAAACTAATCAAATCAAATAATTATTTTGAACCATAACAACAATCAAATCCTAAATTCAAAAGAAAGAAAATTAATGGTTATTTCCCCTCAATCTTTCATTAGACAGTTCTTTACAAAACTCAATCTTTATCTCAAATCTTAATCTTAAATTTTCATCTGATCAGAATGATATTTCTATCGTTAGAAAGAGAAAGTTATTTAAAAAAACTTTGATGAAGGAAGTAAATTGAAAGGAAGTAGTTTTGATTACCTAATTGATCCCGGAATGAACTTCTACACTCCAAGGAGCGGTTGACACTGTGAGAAGAGAAGGGGAAAACTGAAACCTAAACCTGTGCGTGATGACCTTAATATATATAAACATATGTGACGCTACCTTGCCTATTTTTTTGTCATTATTTTATATATATATATATTAACATATATAACTAAGGGGCCACGTGCTCCCTTTTAATATATATATATATATTATATGAAATTATTGTATTTAGATATAGATATATATCCTTTTTTATGACATTATTATTTATTATGTATTATCTATTTATACTTCTCTTATTATCATTTATGATTTCTTTAATTCATAGGCCTGAAGGATAATTTCTTTTTAACTTAAATGGTTACCTAATAGATTATATTTAATTTATGTATTATATTTAAATAACAAATAAATCCATTAAATAAATAATTATTTCTTGAATATAATCAAATTCTCTAAGTAAAAATTAGGATGTTACACAATATATACATCAACATGCTCCTTACAACTTATAGAGACTATTGCCACCAATTAATGGCTCTAAATCCCTCTCTTTCTCTCTTTGCTCTCAAGAACCCTAAGTATTCAAACTTTAGAAAGAGAGACCAAATCAAAATTCCAATCCATGGAAGTTGTAGAGGAGGTTACAAGGAAGAGATTTATGTATAACATAAGGTGGTAACCCCTCTTACCTTGAATTTTTGGAAGCTTTTCTTCTTCTTCCTCTTGCTGAAAATGGAGTCTCTTCCTCTCTCTATTTGCAGCTGACAAGTCGGCCAAAATGGAGTGGGAATGGAGAAGAAATGATCTTTTAATAAATCTCACTTAAAAGGATTAAGGGCTAAGATTAAATCTTAGCAATTAAGTATAATCCAAGGTTTAAAATGTGCCACACATATGACAATTTCTAAGCTCTCATTGGCCCATCAAAAATGAGTAAAAAGGGCTGTGACTAAGGGTAAAAATCTGGTTGGTTTAACCAAACCGGATCCCATTCAGTTAAATTTACAGATTGCACTTTTTACCGGTAAACATAACTTTATTCCGGTAAATATTTTTCTAATTTTCTGGAGATATTTTCTTTCTCATTTAATCTCCATATTTTCCTCTTGAATTTGACAAATTTATTATCCCCAAAATACCCTTTGACTTCCTCAAATTCTACAGGATTATTTTATCCTATCCAAAATCCCTGAAAACGTACAATCGGAGAGCAAAATTCTTTTAGGGCCTTGAAAAATACTACATTTTTCACTGATTCTCTAGCCCTTTTTCTTTTCCCAAAATGCCATCTAGATTTTCCAAAATTAATTTTTGAAATAAATTATATTTCAGAGATTTTTCTGAGAACTCCTGCTACCTTAAATAATTATTTTCCCTCTTTTTGCCCGTCAAAATTATATAAATAAAAATCTAGTCCGAATCTGGAAAATCCGTGATTCACGGTTGTGATCAGCGAGTCGCGCTCTCTATTGGGCATCTGAAAATTTTTGGTCAACGGTTGATTTTTTACTTTGACTTATCAAATGACCAAAACACCCTTCCATTTTCTCATAATTACCATTTGCCCCTACTTTCTCTACTTTTCCAAAATTGCCATTTTACCCTTACTTTTAACACTGAAAGACCTTTATGCCCTTGGTCTTTTGTTAAATGACATATGGGTCCCTTTTAAAAAGATCACCCATCCTCATATTACTCAAGGACAAACACACTTAACTTTGGAATTCCTACGGAACTCCATGCACCAAGCCAGATCTAACTTTATAACTTCATGCCCATAACTTTCTTTTCTTTATGAAGTGTCTATCTCTTGATTCTAATTCATTTCATAATTATCGGACTAATATTTAATTTAGTTAATAGAAATATTATGGATATTACAATTCTACCCCCTTAAAATAAATTTCGTCTTTGAAATTTGTATACTTTGTACCACTACATTTAGGTACCATTACAATTCTACCAATACTTCAAACAAACACTCATGTTACTTCAGAAAGTGTTTTATAAAACTCAAGTATTGAATCCAAAACTCGAGTATTGCTTCACTCAATGGCTATTTTTTCTCTGATAGCTTTTCTTATATCTGCAACTTTCCTTAGTTATGTTTAACGAGTTTAAATCTCACATGTCTTCATAAATGCAGAAGTATTGAATCATGGAAAGAGAAATAAAGTTGTCCATACCTCTTGCAGACATATTGCATGAATCTACTATCGTCGTCTACATTCCTGAGTTTCATTTAATGCAACATTAATGGCAAGACAGAACGGTAGTTGATGAGAGTAACTGATATTAAAATCTCTCTAACAGCAACTTCATTACTCCTCATCTATAAAAGGACCAAGCATTCATTACAAAGATGACACGAGAGATGAACACTGCAATTATTCTATGATATTTATTGCATTCTCTGTAAACTATTCAATATACTTTATGTTCTTCAGTATTTATTATCTACTCTTCCAAGAGAGTTTATATCATTCAACTTCATCATAAATCTGTGAGATATTCAAGGTTAGGACCTTGAATTGGTTGGGTTGAGATTGTAACATAAAACAGAGTGCGTGAGACTCTATTTTATTACATATTGTAAGGAGGAACGTGATTTTCCACTGTAAAGGAATGTTAGCCTTGATTGTTACTGGTTAGTGGATTGAAAAACTCAGAGGTGCTCTGAGGACTGAACGTAGGTCAGAAGGACAGAACCAATATAAATCTCCCATGTTCATCTCTTCTTTGCCTTGCTCGGTGATATTATTTTATTTCTACAATTTCTGTTTTAATTTTTAAATTGACCAATTCACCCCCTCTTAGTCAAATCCTACACTAACATTTAGTATCAGAGTAGGTCTCTTGTAGAAAGAACTTAACAGTTTAAAGAGAGATCCATGGCAGGATTTGGTGAACACGTTATTGTAGACGGAGCATAAATTACCAGACCACCAGTGTTCAACAGCCAAAAGTTCTCATTCTGGAAAATAAAATGCTAGAACTTTATTTTGGCTACTAACTTTGATCTATGGGATGTTTTTGAAACAGGTAACATTTTGCCAATGAAAAGGACAAAGATCAGCTGGTTCCCAAAACTAAAGAAGAATTTGATGAAGAAGATGAGAAAAAGATGTTGCTAAACAGAAAGGTTGTTTAATGCTACAAGCAGCATTAAATAAAGATGATTTCTTTAAATTCTTCACTTTGCCCTCTGCTAAACACATGTGGGAAGCTCTGGAGATAGCTTATGATGGTACAGAGGCTGTAAAAGAAAGCAGAGTCACAAAAAAAGGAACTTGCAATGGTGGTTAGAAAGTTCAGAAGAATGTATCCCAATGATCAACATTTCAAAAGGCCATTCAAAGGAGGAACAAGCAAAGTCATTTGTTATGAATGTAACAAACCTGGTCACATTTGAGCTGATTGTCCACAGCTTGCGAACCAGAATAAAGAAAAGGATGAGAGAAAGAAATTCAAATCTTTCAAAAAGAAGAAAGAATATGTCTTAGGTATTTGGGGTAACAGCTTAGATGAAGACGAAAGTAAAGCTGAGGAGGAAGCTAATCTCTACCTTATTGTCCAGGAAAAATTCTTGAACCCACTTATGAAGAATTACATTCTGAATATGATGAAATGCATAAGAGCCTCCTGAAGGTTACATTACTTCCACATTATTCATCACAGAGCACTCTGAGTATGAATTGAAGTATAAAAACCGGGCTTTGTGTCCTGGTATATATGTGAAATTGAAAGAAATTAAGGCTTTAGGAATTGATGTGGTTGAGTATTTGAAGAACTATAAACCATTGATAGAGATTAACAAGCCCTACTCCCTTGAAATGGTTAAAATTTTCTATAATAACATGATGTCTAATTCCTTGAAAGATGATAAAGAAAACATCATTCATCACTCAATGATCACCAAGATTAGAAGGGTAGACATAACCATCACTGCTGATGATATAAATGATTATCTTGGCACCCATGAGTTTGAGAAAAAAATTGAAAAACCATATAAAGCAAGAGATGTTTAAGTTACTGAGGCCTGGGGAAACATATCCGGGAAACCTGTCTTTTGATCCTTCATCTATGCATGTGTTGCAGAGAACAATTTACTCCATCTATTCAAGATGTTTTGGTAAATAAGAGTAAAAATTACATACACTTAGCTCACGGGGACTACCAATTTATGGCTATAATGGCTAAGGAGAAGAGAAACATTGGACCATTTATGTTCAATGAAATGTGGAGGTTTAGATTCTCTAATTCCAAAAGGATGACAATGCCTTACCTTTACCTTATCTCTCATATACTTGATCTTCATCAAGTATGGTACACACTGGAGAAGGTTGAGAATCCCATCAAATTTTCTGAGCAATACTTTCATAGGATGAACATTGATGTTGTGAGTACCCAACCTCAGCCTTCCAAGAAGAAGAGAAAGACCACATCAGCCATATCCCAAGGATAGGATAAAGCCTAGTCCTCTAGTCCTCCTCAGCCCTCATCTGCTCCCTCATTTGCTCAAGCTGCATTGTAGAATTACTTGGAGACAGAGTTTAGGAGGATGGGTGAAGGCTTCATGGCAGCTTTTCAGTCTCAGCAAAGGAGTATCTCAAGAATTCTCTTTAGGCAGCAGGGGATTATTTCTCAGGAAGGACATTAGATGTGGCAGTCACATCTTTGTCCAAGGATCTTATCATAGTTAGGGATGCATTTTTGGAGAAGTTTGATGCATTGCAGAGCACAGTGACTGGCCTGTATAGGAGGGTAGGATCTATTGAGTAGTTCATCCGAGAGTATCAGGCATCTACCTCTACTCCTCCACCATCTCACTCTCTTGAGGATCCTCCTATAGATGTAGTATTGGCTATGATTGATTTCTCATCTTCCATCCCGAATCCCGAGCCTCAGCCTATTCCTGCATTCCATGTGTCCTCCATAGCTCCCTCTGCACCTTCCATTGATCCTCAGCACTTCTATTCCTGACCCATCATCTGATCTTGCTCCTTCTCCTCCTCACTCACCCCATGTTTGATTGATGCCAAAAAGGGGGAGAAGGCAATCAGATACTGCTTTATGTTTTTACATTGTATTTTGCATTATGACAATAGTATATGACTTTAGACTAATGTTTATAGTTTTACATTAATGATAATATGATTTCATGTTTAATATTATGGTTTCATGGTTACATATCTTCTTTATCTTCATAATGTTAAGTTTGTAAAAGTTTAGCTCTCATAATTCCTAAATCCTAATTTTACAAGTTTTTGTCATCATAAAAAAGGGGGAGAATGTTAATGCCATTTTTTGATGATAACAAAATGATTTCAGGAATTATGAAGCTTAGGTTGCTGTTGATTAAGTGTCTATAATGAAGCACTCGAATTCAGTACCTCAATAATCGAGTTTTGTATGGAAGTATTGGGAAAACTCAAGCATTATGTCTTAAAACTCAAGTATTATGGCTTTTTGATGTGTTAAAAATCAATACTTTCATACAACACTCGAGTTATTGTAGAAAGTGATGAAAATAGTCGAGTAATGAATGAAGGTGCTCGAGTATAGTGAATAAAAATGATTCTGTGTTTCAATACTCTAGTAAAAACTCGAGTATAATGTTGAAGTATTGTTAACACTCGAGTGATGTTATTGAAACACTTGAGTATTGGATCTTAAAATGGTTTATAACTGAATACTTTCAAGTGAAACTCGAGTATTGAAGTCAAAGTGTTGAAAACACTCGAGTATTGTGTTATAATACTCAACTATTAAGCCTTATTTTCAAAATACTACACAACACTTGAAGTGGGATACTCGAGTTACAAATGGAAGTATTGACAACACTCTAGTGTTTGTTTTTCAATACTTGAGTATCAAGTTCTGTTTTTTAACCTCAACACATCACTTAAAGCAGAACACTTAAGTTTACAATGAAAGTGTTGTCAACACTCGAGTATTGATTTCTAATACTCGAGTATCGGGCTTTCTTTTTAAACAAACACAACACTTCCATTCTGAAACTCGAGTAATGGTAGAAGAAGTGACAACACTCAAGTACTATGTTTTGAACACTCAAGTACTAGGCTATTACAAAATATTTTACTTCAAAGCTTTTCCTAAACACTCGAGTAGCAGCTGAAATTGTTTCAAACACTCGAGTGCATAAATTATAACACTCGAATATTTATGCTTGATTTCAAAACTTATGCAATACTTCAAATAAACACTCAAGTTACTTTAGAAAGTGTTTTACAAAACTCGAGTATTGAATCCAAAACTCGAGTATTACTTTACTCAACGGCTATTTTTTCTCTAACAGCTTTTACCTACACTCTGCAATTTTCCTTATTTATGTTTAACGAGTTTGAATCTCACATATCTTCATAAATGTAGAAGTATTGAATCATGTAAAGTGTCCATACCTTTTGCAGATAGATTGCATGAATCTGCTATCGTCGTCTACATTCCTGAGTTTCATTTAATGCAACATTAATGGCAAGGCAGAAATGGTAGTTGATTAGAGTAACAAATATTAAAATCTCTCTAACAGCAACTTTATTACTCCTCATCTATAAAAGGACCAAGCATTCATTACAGAGATGACATGAGAGATGAATGATGCAATTATTCTACGATATTTATTGCATTCTCTGTAAACTATTCAATATACTTTTCGTGCCTCAGTATTTATTATCTACTCTTCTAAGAGAGTTTATATCATTCAACTTCATTATAAATATGTGAGATATTCAAGGTTGGGACCTTGAATCAGTTGGGTTGAGATTGTAATAGAAAACAGAGTATGTGAGACTCTGTTTTATTACATATTGTAAGGGGGAGCGTGATTCTCCACTGTAAAGGCATTGTAGGCCTTGATTGTCACTGGTTAGTAGATTGAAAATCTCAGAGGTGTTCTGAGGACTAAACATAGGTCAGAATGACTGAATCAGTATAAATCTCTCGTGTTCATCTCTTCTTTGCCTTGCCCGGTGATATTATTTTATTTCTGCAATTTTTGTTTTAATTTTTATATTAACCAATTCACCCTCTCTTAGTGAAATCCTATATAAACAATCATGTCATTTTCTTCAAACTTTTGTACCCTGCATAACATTTTGAATGGAAAGCTTATAAGGATCAGTAGAATGTACAATGACCTATTTTTGTTGAAGGGAAATATAACTTTGACATTTGAAACTTTTCTTGTAATATGTGTCTATACTGAATAAGTGATTGATGATAGGGAGAATTGGGACAAAATCCCTATTGATAAATTAATTGTAGAATGGGAGTTGCATACGTGGTAGTTCAGTAGCATTTACATATGTAAAAGTTCAGTTGAGAATTGTGGAAGGTAAATTGCATAATATAGAATGTCAGTTGCATGCAAATTTAATTACGAAAAATTTTCCAAAAATATAAATGCAACTAACATTCCATAATATGCAACTAAACACCCACATTATGAAAATACAATTGACCTTCTATATTATACAAGTCCCATTAATTTTTCAATGGTGGACTTTTATTGAATTCTCCCTTGATTATGATGTTGTGATACATATATGTTTAGAGTGTAAGCAACCTCAATTGCCTCTGCCATTTTCTTCTAGCAATAAAAAAGCATGTCATGTTTTCATATGTTACATTTGGATGTTTGAGGACCATATAAGGTGTTGATGTTGTTGGCAGGAATGGTTCTGTGAAGAGTATAAGAAGAAGAGATAAACAAGAAAGTTGTGCATGATGTCTCCAAGGCGTGGACAACACTTTTCTTTAGGCTTAATTAGCCCCCACCTATTCATATATTATAGGGTGTAAGTTGGGTTAACCGATGAATTTCTTGCAGGGTACATTAGAGACACTTGAGTATGGATTACACTCCTAACACTCAAGCAAAGACAATAGACTTTTAGAAAGTGATAATTTGGTTTTATCTATGAATGCACTTAAAGAGAAAGACAATAAGTTTTATCTTATTTTGGAGATGACAAGTGTAAGGAAGACTAGTTTTTTGGATCTTCACTTTCTGCAATTCCTGAGGATTATGAGGTGATTAGAACAAAAGTTTGTTCTTTAAATGATGCATTACAAAAATCTGAAGAGGAAAATGATGCTTTAAGAATCAAATTAGTTGAGACAAATACTCGTCTAGATGAAATAAATACCCAACTTGCTGAAATGACTAAGAATGTATAGACTTTAATGCAACATTTGGTATTTATATGTTTTTCTTCTCCTGTACCATCTCCACATCAAGTGCAACCTCAACTTGCAAATATATTTTAGTCCATATGTAATGGATTTGCAGGGTTTCCATATGTATATTTTAATCCAGTGAATTCTTAATGAAATATATATTTTTGGTCATGGCATTGATTCATTCAAGTTTATTTGATGGTAAAAAATTATGTATTCATTTTCTAATATTTTCTAATGCAAAAAAATACCCATATTTATTGAAAAAACACTTTTTAAACCACATGCACAATGGAAGGGGATTTTCCTGCAAATCTTACCTGCAGATGTTCCTATACATTTTACCTGCGGATTTTCCTGTGCATTTTATCTATAGATTTTTTACTAATTTTACTTACGGATTTTCCTATGAATTTTTACCTCTGGATTTTCTATAGGAAAGTAAAGTTTCATGAACTTTATACTTGCTGGTTTTTAGCTGAAATCCATATAAAAACCCCAGTAATACAAGATTTTTTGCAGTGAATAAATGCGACATTAATCTAAGGTGATTGAATTATATATATATTCAAAAATAATAATATTCTATAGATAATATTATTAACATTAATATATGTTATTTTTAATATTTAATTTTTTTATAAATTAAATAATTAACATTGATATTCAGATTTAATTTATAAAGATAATTGAATTATTTGGCTCATTATTTGGATTAATAAAATAGATGAGATTTGATCAAATCATATTAATCCAAATTTGAATTTCAAAATTTAATTTTCAATATTAATCAGAATTCGAATTTAGATTTGAATTTTGAAATTTGAATTTCAAGATTAATCAAAATCCAAATTTAGATTTGAATTTTGAAATTCGAATTTCAAGATTAATTAAGATTAATTTTGATATATGCCCCGCATGAGCTCTACAAATTAGAGGAGTCATGAGCTTTGGGACTATGGATGAAATTCAATTATTACGTTGCTTTTATATTCTAATCCCAATAAATGTTCCATAACAAATTTTCGATCAATCATTTTATAATTATTGAAATGTGAAACAAAAAAACTTCTTACTTGTTGTATCTTCCTACATGTACCTTGTAATACCTCACTTTCAACTCAATATCTTCATTAGAGACCATTCTTGAACATATCAAATGCTTTCTTAAACTTGAACTAAGCTAGAGAAATGAAATTCCAAAATTTGAATCGGTTACTATTCATTTGGTTAAAAGTTCCAGATTTTAGGACAAAATTTGAAAATTCATAAATAATTCTAGAAAAAAACAAAATTAAGTGGTTCAAATCTCTAAATGAATCTTATACAATTCTCTACAAGGGAAAATACCAGTTGATTCAACATCTTAACCAATTAATATAGTTTATTACTGTATATGTACTGTTCATTTGGTTATTTTTCATTTTTTTAGATTTTTCTCTTAAATTTGGAAGCCATAACTTTTTGTATACTTGTCTGAATTTGGTGATCTTGGCCTCATTTTAAATCTTACCATATGAACTATTTTCTAGAAAATCTCACATTAATTAGACTTGGTTTACTATTTTTCCTTGTAGCTCAAAGTTGAGGAATTAATATAAGTGTTGGACCCATTTGAACCATTCTCTTGTGTTCAATTTTATCAAAGCATGCTTGCTTATTTTTCCACACAATTTTCTTGTTCAAACTAGCTCATTTACACATGATTATACATACATCCACATGCCTTTTCATATTCACAAGTAGTGGTTTATAGAATAATAGTTTCAAAACATTCAAATATGTACATAGCGCAAACATTAAGTAGCTTTATAACCAAAAGAACACCAATAGTTTCCCTTAATCTTCCCTCACCTTGCCTTTGACCTTACTTGAGTTTGATCCTAAAATGGTTATATTGGAACAATGAGATTTCAAAGAAATCCTAATAGCAAAAACACTAACACATTCACCAAAATGCATGACAATCATTCATAACTTGATTACATATGCATGAATATGTGATATTCATAAATTTTCTACACTACACATATGGCCAAAGCATGATAAAATCATATCATCATATATTCAAACATTACAAATTTGTCATACAATAAAGCACTAATCACAAGCAATCATCAATGCAACTATTAGTGTAAGGTTAGAAGAGCTTTTGCTACCTTGTCTCCTTAACTTTGCTTGGACTCAAGAACTTTCTCTTTTTACTTTCCAAAATGTTCTCTTGGTAATTAACTTCCCTATACATAATATTATGCAATGGACAATAATACCAAGCCATTATCAACCCTTAAAACACATCAAAACCATGCAAAACTTCTCTTGAACATTAAGAGTTCTAAAGCCCTTAAACTTTTCAAAATTAATTCTATTGCTTCAAAATCATTTTCTCACTTCTACCCTACACAATTTTTCATTTTAAAGCCAATTTTTCCTTCTCACTATTCCTGGTTTGGCCGAGAATTTGCATATATAAGAACAAAGTGATTTGTCAAACTTCCATTGCATGTAATTGTGTATTATTGATCCCAAACCACTTGCCATGCATTATTTAACATTAAATACACCTTCCCTATCAAGAAGAAAAATGTGCACCTCCCCCTAGGGTTTGATATTCCAAAATTTTAAATACAACAACAATCAACACAAAACATACACCAACCAACTCTTTAGTTTGCATAGAGTTGTTTGGTACCAATTATTTAATCTAAACCCCTCTCTTTCACTTTTTCTCTCACTAAAATGTGAAATTCCGGCAGCCATATTCCACCAAAAATCAAGAAACTAAACAAATAGAAAGAAAGAGGAAGGCCCAAGGAACAAGAATGTGTGGAAGATTGCATGAAAACACAACTTTACCTTGAATTTTTGGAGATTTTTGCTCTCCTCTTGCTCTTGCCTTTCACGGCTCTTACAAAAATGGCTGAGGAGAATAAAGGAATAAGTGGTCTTAAAGGGCTTACACAATACTTATACTATATGTCCCTTAAAACTCTGTCCAATCTTACATTGATAAAATAACTTTATTCTGATATACCATTTGTTTATTGAAAGATGAAGAGAAATATTCTGAATAATGCTTACTATTGATATACCCTTAAAGGGTATTTATACAATAGAGGGTTATGCAAAATCATAATTACAGAATCACAATCATCTCCCTAATTTATCTCATCATCAGTCTCACACTAATGGTAATATATCTTCTAACATATCAACATTTATAATATTTTTAACCTCTTTTTACTCATTAAATAAGCTCCTTCGATATGATCTCCTCATTTTGCTTTTTGAAACTTTAAGTTTCGATAAAGCAGCTTTATCGCACTGGAAATGCTTTTTGGTGATTTTTTAGTCACTTACTAGTTTAGGGTCATTAAAAATTCTCAAAATTCATATGATATACTCATGATTTTTCTATCCCCAAAATTCCTTCTAGATTGTGTTAGAATTGTAATTGTTGCTTATTTTGTGTAATTAGCATTGTTGTTATTACTGTTATTGAATTACCTAAGCTTGTAGATGGGAACCTATAATATTCTCACAATGTACAGATATCTTAATGTAATTGATACAGTACAGTTACTATAGTCTTTAAATAGAAGGTGCTTTGGGATATGCTATTATCCAGTGAGCCATGCACTAAAGGATAAATGCACACAATCATTGTTGTCCCTTTCTTTCTTGGTATCAGAGCATAAAGACACGAGTCATGGCCACCACCTCAAAATCCTAACAACCTCCTGGTTCGCCGTCATCAACTCCTGCAAATCCATCCATCTCTATCAGCTCAGCCACTTCGCTTCTCCTGTCTTTTGTGCTCCCAAAAATGCACACCACTCCATTATCGTTAGCCGTTGTCTCCCCTAAATTAGTTCCCTTACTTAACTCACTGAATCAGGTGAGCCCCGTAAAGTTCGACGGTATCAACTTTCTTCTCTGGGAGTCTCTACTTTTGCCTGTCATTCACAGATATAAGCTCGAATTATTTATATACTCAACACCAACGTAGATATCACCAAAACAGTACCGTCAGAGTATATACTCGACACCAATGTAGATATCACCCCTAACCCGGAGTATGATGATTGGCTGGTCACAAATCAGATCCTACTCGCTTGGCTTTATAGTACGATGACTATGGAAATAATGGCCCAGCTGACTCAATGCAGGACATCTCGAGAGCTTTGGACTGCTGCAAAAAACTTGGCCTGTGTAAATACCAAAGCTCATGTGCAACTATTGAAGCATGAGTTCTAGTGAACAAGGAAAGGTTCCTTGAAAATATAGGAGTACTTGACTAAAATGAAGTCTCTCTCAAACAAGATGTCTCTCGCAGGGAGTCTGGTGCCTTCAGAGGATCTTGTTGCTCAGGTTCTTTCTTGTCTTGATACTAATTAAAACCCTCTGGTTGTGTTTTTGCCAATAAGGACAATCATACTTAGGTTAAGCTGCATCTTAAGCTTGTGACTTATGAAGCTCAATTGGAGCAACTGAGCAATACTACCTCGGTTACACATGTATTTGCAAAAATGGCTGTCAAGTTGAGACCTCGTGGCAGTAGAAACAAACCTTATGGAGGTCGTAGAGCTCCTAAGCCTTGGAATACTGATATAAGAGTTGATACATATGACAAACCGTAGTGCCAACTGTGCAAGAAATATGGGCATGCGGTGTATTCTTATTTAAGGAGTTACGATAAAGACTATGATGGTTCTATTGTGAAGAGGGCTGGTGATTTCGGTGGCAACTCCTCTACCTATACTTATACAGTAATGAATGAGACTTGGAACAATCCAGCTTGGTATCTTGATAGTGGAGCTACTCACTATATTGTTTATTCCTCTACCTCTATTGACTCAAACTGATTAGATAGGTAACCACCGTATCCTTGTTGATGATGATCATCCATTAATTGTTAGAGCTTCTAGAAATTCTATATTACTATGCGATGGTTCCAAATCTCTCTAAATGAAAGATTTTTTTTGTTGTTCCAAAGATGACAAAGAACTTGTTGAGTGTTAAAAAGTTACTGATGATAATCCTGTCTGTGACTTTTTACTCACATGGTTGTTTTGTGAAGGATTTACACACTAATCAGACCTTGATACATGGAGTTCCAAGTAGTGGCATGTATAAGCTTAAGGAATCAGATCGACAAGTGGTCTTCTAGCTCTAATTTTGTTAGAAGTAAAAATTGTTCTTAGAGTTCAAGTTTTGCATTAGCATCTGTTCTAGAGTCACAGCATAGGAAGCTTGGGCATCCTTATAGCAAGGTTTTGAGTTAGGTTTTAACAGAATTTAAGGTTCCATATCATATTAATAAAGATGACCCTGGTTTCTGTGCACCTTGCCAATTAGGAAAATCCCATCGTTTACCCTTCTCTCTTTCAAATTTTAAGGCTGATACACCTTTGTCTCTAATTCACATTAATCTATGCGGCAGAGCACCTATTTTCTATATTGGAGGACATAAATACCATATAAGTTTATTGGATGATTTCAGTAAATATGGTTGGGTTTGCCTATTGAAATCTAAAGATGAAGCATTATCTGTTTTTAACACTTTAAAAGCATGGTTGAAAATCAGTTTGACAATAGAATTAATATAATATCTCAAATTTTAATAACTAAAATAAAGGTCAAACCGATGGTTGTGAGATGAGATCAGGCCCGGAAATAAAAACATAGAAAGAGAAGATGACAAGGGACCGGAGAAATCATGGTTAATTTAGCCCTAAGGCCTTGAAAGTAATGGTCATTTGGTATAAAAGACCAAGGGTAAAATGGTCATTATGTGTAAAAAGTCAAGGATATAAATGTCCTTCATATCTAAACACTAAGGGCAATTATGGAATTTAGAAAAGAATAGTAAAAGTAAGGGTATTTGGTAATTTGGCCAAAATGTCAAAGTTGACAAAAAAGTCAAAGTCAAAAATCAAAGTTGACCAAAATATCAGGAAAATTTATAGAGGCACAAAAGATAGAGCAGGACTCGTGGATCAGAACCGTGTGTCATGAATTTTTGAGTTTTGGCCAAGATTTTTATATATAGAACTTCAAAGGTTAAACGACAGAAAAATAATTGTTTAGGTATAAAAGATCTTAGTCTACTGAATTCAGGATATGGAAAATTAAGATGAATTTTATAGTATTTAATAAAATTTATATTCAGTGTCCGGTAAAGGCGATTTTCCAAATCAAAGAGGAAAAGACCCAAAAACCCTAGAAAAGGAATATTCTTCATAAATTAATTGCAGAAAATCCCAAAAGCAATTTAAGGAATGAAAAAAGGCTAGAGTATTAGTGAAAATTTTAGGAATTTTTGGTGCTCTAAAGTCAAATTGCTTATCAGAAGTACATTTTCAGTATTTCGTCAGGGGAAGGAACCTTGTTGAATTTTGAGCATCCCATGGGTATTTTGGAAATATAAATGGCACCATATGAGTAATAAATATGTAGAGATGAAAAGAGCAAGAAAATATCTCCAGAAAAGTAAAAAGGAAATTACCGGGATAAAGTTACTTTTACCACTGTAAGTGGTAATTGAATCAAGTAAATGAACAGTAAATGGTTTAGTTAGTCTAACTAAGTCATAAAGAGTTAGTTACAAGCAATAAATGCTAACTTTGACCAAGCCACAAGAAAATGACAAGTGGCAAAATCTTGGCTCTTGAAAGCAAAACTTGGAAATCAAGAAAAGATCTCAACCATTCAAGATTTGAGAAGAGTTTTTAACAAGCCATTTTCCTTCTCTTTCCTTCATTTTGGCCGGAACTTCTCTTCTTTCCCAAGGGCTGAAAATTTTCCATTTGCAAGCACCAAGAAGAAGAAGGAAAAGCTTCCATACTCAAGGTAAGTCATCCAAGCATCCAAACAACATATTTTCCTAAACTTTGTAACTCCATCTACAATCCTATCAGTTTGTTTTCTTGATTAAGTCCCTCTTTTGGAATATGAAAAGTTACGGTTTCAAGTTATGAAAATAGAGAGGAGAGGGTTTTAGAGGTAGCAATTGGTTGCAAGTTCCTCTTTGGGTGTTAAGGAGTAGTTTGATGCATGTATTGCTTGGATTTGGTTGATGTATAAATATTGGGAAGCTCAACAATTATGGGGAGGTGCTACCCAAATTTTGTTTTACATGGGGTGAGTTGTATTTGAGTTAGATATTGCATGAAAAGTGGTTTGGAATCAAGTTTAGGCAAGTATACATGAGAAAAGTTTGGAAAATCCAAACTTCCTCTTGTGATCTGTTTTTCGGTTGATTCAAAAGAAAATGAGGGAGTGGGATTTTGATGATTTTAATGCTTCCAATGGCTTTAGAAGGAAAATTTATGTAGGTTAAAGGTGAGAAATGGATTTGGGAAGCATTTTAAGTTATAAGAACACTTTTCAAAATTTTCAGGGTCTTGAAAGAGCAATAAATGGAATATTGCATTTTTGTAGTTTTCCTGTATGATTGATGGCTGGAAATTCATGGATATATTACTATGTGATGTTTAGGAAGTTGAGGAAACAAAGAGCCTATTGGAAAAGTCTACCAAGATAGCTTTAAAGCCCAAGAATAGCTAAAAGCTAAAGAGACAAGTAGCAAAACCCTCTATCCTTAAGCTAAGTTGCTTTGAAAATGTGTTGAGCTATGCATGACTTGTATTGAAAATTATGTGATTGAAAGTGTGAATGTTTACTCTTGTGTGCTATGGCCATATGCATTTAATCGTTATATATTGCACTTTCATGAATTCACACTTATATTGAAAGTTGTTATGCTATTTTATGAAGTGTGTTAGATAGTTTTGCTATTAGAGTTTTCCAAAATCTCATTATTCCCTACTAATCATTTTAGACGCAAGCTCAAGTAAGGGTAAGGGCAAAGTGGTTTATTATTAAAGAGAGCATAATGTTATGTTTTTGCTTGTGGAAGTTGCATAATATGCTTGGATATTGAGTTTAAGCATGATTGTAGTTTTGTAATATAAACCTCTACGTGAAGATTTGTGGTCATATGTGAATGCATGAAAGATCATGAAATAAGAAACTCGGTAAATTTCCATGCATTAAGAGAGGTTTGAGAAAGATAATAAGAGGTTTACCAAATTTTTAGAAAAACTAAGTTTTCAAGTAAAGGGGTTCCAAAACCCTCAAATCTACCAAAACTTTGAGTTACGGTGAAAAATAGCAAATGAGGTCTAAATGAGCTAAAACTTTCCAGTTAAATACTACACATTTCAAGCTTTAAAAGGAGCTAAAGTTTTATAAATTTGGATGTGTAGATAAAAAGTTATGGTTTTCCAAAGTTAAGGAAAAAATCTGGTAAAAGAAAAAATGACCATTTGAACAGTGCTTTTTCACAGAATTAACTGTATCAAATGGGCAAGATTTGGACCAATGAGTATTTTTTCCATATAGATAACTTTATAAGATTCATTTAACTTAATTTCAATTTTTCTAGAATTGGTTATGATTTTTCAAAGTTGGATCAGAAATCTGAAAAATTGACTAAATCAATAGTAACTTGTTTTAAAATTTTCAATTTCACTTCTTTTTGGTCAATTTGAGTTATCGAAGGCCCTAAAGTGATTCAATAGTGATCTAATATGAAGTTTATAGGGGAAAATAAGGAGTGTCACAGTTAAGATTCTTCAAAGTGATTAGGGTGGAGAATTTAGAAAGTTTCAATATGTTTTGGATGAACATGGAATTATTTTCCAGCTTTCTTGTCCTCATGCTTCTACTCAAAATGGAAGGATGGAAAGAAAACATAGGCATTTAATTGAGACAGGACAACATTGCTTGTTCATGCAAAAATGCCTTTGTACTATTAGTGGGAGGCATTTTCCACTACTATTTATTGATTAATAGATTACCTATTCAGGTTCTAAATGGAATTTCCCCCTTCAGCAGTTGCATAACAAGAAACCTAACTATTCCAATCGTAGAGTACTTGGCTGTGCTTGAGGCCTTTTCATAAGCAAAAGTTTCAATTTCATAGTACCAAGTGTGTCTTCATGGGTTACAGTGGTGTGCATAAAGGGTACAAATGTCTTAGCTCCACAGGCAAAATGTATATCTCAAGGCCTATAGTTTTTATGAGGAAGACTTTCCCTTCGCTACTCAAAATAGCCACTCTAACAAGGTCCATAGGTTCAACAAAATGATTTTCATTCTATGCACTTACTATAGGATCAGCCAAATAATGTTTTTGGAGGTATTGAAGAAACAAGCCGTGCTAATCATAGAAAGATGTCCATTGCAGACATATCTGATTCTTGTGACAAAATCTGTAATGTATCTGCCACTAACATGCCTACTTCTATTAAAAGAACTAGAACTGGCTCAATAGCTACCCGTGATACCCTTAATAACATTTTTAAGTCCTGTGACTGGTTTAAATTGTGCACATGAACAAGTTTAAGACATTTCTTGTTCATCTACAACTACAAATGAAATTCTTGTACAGTAGACAATAGGAGGTTCAGCACAGCAATTTGTGGAAAATGCAGCTAAAAATGTGGTCTGTACAGAACCTCTAAACACACACACACCTAATGTTAACTAGGAGTAAGAGAGGAATTTTCAAGAAACAAACACCCTTCATTGGATCTGTAAATATGCGCCTCATGGAACCCAAATCTATGACTGATGCTCTTGCTATTCCATTATGGAAGAAGGACATGGAACATGAATATAAGGCTCTCATCAACAACAAAACATGGAAATTGGTTCTGGATAGAGAAATAAAGAGGAATGTAAATGGGTCTTTAGGACAAAATATAAAGTAGATGGCACACTGGAAGAGCCTAAGGCTAGATTAGTACCTAAAGGTTTTCAACAAGCTGTAAGTTTGGATTTTCATAAGACTTTTAGTCCTGTTGTGAGGTCTACAACCATTTGAATTATTATCTCTCTTGCTGTCTCTTTCGGATGGAGCATTAGACAACTTGATATTAATAATGCCTTCCTGAATGTTTTTTAGTTTGAAACTATTTTTATGAAGTAGCCAGCAGGGTTTGTTGACAAAACTTATCCTAATCAAATGTGTAAGCTATCAAAAGCTATTTATGGACTAAAACAAGCACCAAAGGGCTTGGTATGACATGTTGAAAGACACCTTGATGAGCTAGGGTTTTCTTAATTCTCATAGTGACTCCTCCTTATTCATTTACACTGCAAAACTCATATCATAATTACTCTAGTCTATGTGGATGACATTCCAATGACAAGGAGCGATCATAAGAGTCTGAATTTGTTTGCTCACAAGCTGCATAGTGTGTATGCTCTCAAAGATATGGGATTTGCTCATTATTTTATGGGTATTGAAATTCAGAGAGACAATAAGGGCCTATTTCTAAGTTAAAAGAAATACATTATGGACATTCTAGACATGTTTCAGATGAGAAATGCAACCCCGGCGAAAACTCCATTGGTATTAGGAAAATCCTTATATGCTCATCATGGTGTTCCTCTTCAAGATTACTCCATTTATAGGAGTTCCATTAGAGCATTGCAATATATGTGTAATACATGGCTAGACATCAAGCGTCAGCAAACTTAGTCAATTCATGTCCAATCCCACAACTAAACATTGGACAACAGTTAAAAGAGTCTTGAGGTACCTAAGAGGAACCATGAATCTTGGGATTTTTATCAAGCCTTCCAAAAAGTTCAGTTTGGTTGCATAGTCATAAGTGGATTAGGTAGCTTGCCCTGATGATAGGCATTCTGTGGGGAGATTCTATTGGGATTTTAACATACAAGCAACAGAATTTAAAATTTTCTAATCCCAAATACGGATCTGTTAAAGGCGTTTAGATTAAGGAGATAGAGCTGTACCTTTTGCACTTTGAATCTGAAGCGTTTCTTGAGATTGGGTCTCTTCAGGTTACACGACCTTTTTCGTTCTTGATTCCGATCACGAGGAGCCAACCTTCTTTGGTCACCTCCCTCTACCGGTATCTATGTGAACAATTTCTAACAATCACAGTGTGCTAGTGCCTCTTACGTCTCACTCTCTCTAGGGTTTTGTGGCTCACAATCAGATTTGAAATTCTGATTGCTTCTCTTGCTCATGAATCCTAATATTTGTAGAACTCATGGAGAGCTTCTTGAATCTGTGCTTAATGTTTAAAATTCAAATTCTGATCTAAAAAGATATTCAAGATTAATCTTTATTAATCTTGAAATTCGAATTTTCAAAAGGATATTTAAGATAAATCTTTATTATCTTAAAATTTGAATTTCAAAAGGATATTGAAGATTAATCTTTATTAAACTTGAAATTCAAAATTCAAATTCAAAAGATATTCAAGATGAATCTATATTAGTGTTGAAATTCAAAATTTAGGTTCCAGATTTTATCACTTGACAAAGCCTCTTTTAGGTTCCAGATTCAAGATCTGTCAATACATTCCATCACAGGTAAAACTAGCTGATTACTTGACAAAGCCTCTTTTAGGGATTTTATCACTTGAGAAATATGTTGGGTGTTATAGGTTTTAAACCATACATTGGAAGAGGGGTTAAAGCAAATGGAGGATATTAGAATTGTAATTGTTGCTTATTTTGTGTAATTAGCATTGCTATTATTACTGTTATTGAATTACCTAATGCATGTAGATAGGAACCTAGAATATTCTTACAATGTACAGATGTCTCAATGTAATTGGTACAGTATAGTTACTGTAGTCTTTAAATAAAAGGTGCTCTGGGATAAGCTATTATACAACGAGCCATTCATTGAAGGATAAATGCACATTCTCATTGTTTTCCCTTTCTTTCTGATTGTCTTACATTAATTTCAGAATAAAACCTAAATTCAGAGTTTTACAAGCCTTTTCTTTTCGATTGGGGAAATTGTTTTTCACTTTCTCTTGAAAACAATTTTATAAAATACTAGAATTTTTGGGCTATTTTCTCTTGTTATGAAATCAAATATACGAGGCTTCTAAGTATTTTAAATAACTATTTTGAATAATTATTTATTACTCAGCCAAAAAATTAAATATTTACTATTACTACATGGGTTATATTGGTCATTTTGACTTAAACTAAGCTTCAATTACTTATCAGTGAATTTTTCTCTTTCTGATGGTGACATAAAAACTTTTTTGATATTTTGGTCAAACCTTGATCAAAATGCCCTTAGTTTCCTAATTGGCAATTTGGTCCTTTATCTTTATATTTTTCTTTAAATAAACTTTCCTACCCTTAAATTCATGTCCTTCTCCTTCCTCTGGGTCCTGATTCAACATATCTCTTATTCATTTGGCCTTTAATTTTAATTACTGAAAGTATGGATATTACATACCTTATCTCAATTTTGTCCCAGAGATGTCTTGCAGACACTAAATCTTAATAAACATGAAAAAGAGCATCGCAAAGCCCATTTAGGATAATTTGATGTAGAAGAAATCATCATTCTCCCATTTCTATCTCTATGGTATCACAATAGTTTCACTTTCTCATTCTTGTGGCTTAAAAGTGGTGAGGACATAAGCCACATTTAGAGTTGTGAGAAGATACTGTTAGAAATTGTGCCTTAGGGGCCATTCATTGTACCTCACACATTATTTATTTTAATGTATTTTTTCCATTTAATTATCATATGTTTTGCATGTTTATTATGGTAATTGCATCTATAGACGAATTATGAATATTGTCTTAAATGTCCCTGGTTAGTTGTTTATGAGAGCATGGATAAGGTAAGACCAGTATGACTTTGATAAGGTATGGAGATACGAGTCAAAGTCATAGGCACTTATTGTAAGAGTACAAGGTGCTGGATCAACCCGCTATGAGAAAGCTGCTTGGATTAAGTCATTAGCTTATCTCATATGTAATCACATCACAATGCCCTTTGACCTGAGATCATAATGGATTCCTTGATAAGTGTCACTAAGCTTTGACCTAGTTAAAAGTCACATTTGATCGGGTGATGATAAACGCTATAATCGGGCTTAGGATTTTCATGTGGAGGAATGTGAGTGATTACATGGGATTTGTCCCTCACATTAGTTGAGAGATATTACTAGGCCCCTAGATGAGTGAGTCTGATAAATGTATGGCCATACTATAACAAAAAGGAGTTTTCATTTCTTTGATCAGACTACTCATAGATTGAGAAAGTAATGGTCAGGAATAGGAGGATGATGTCATCCATGCCTCATCCTTGACAGAGATATGGCATGACAAAAAGGGACGTGATGTGGTTCCATGAAAGGTTGCGTCATGTTAACGATTCCCATATGATTTGGGTAGTCGTAATGTCTTACTAGAGATCGCTTGCAACTTGTGGGCTAATGTTTAGTTTAGCCCACTGCCAACTTTATTTAGGCCTATAGGGTCGCACGTAAGAACAGCCCAACAAGTGCTTTAATTCTAGTATTTATTCGAATTTTATATATGTATATATACAAATTCGAAATGAGAAAGGTGTTGTATGTTAGTTTCAATATTTAATTTATTTGAAAAATTAAATAACTAACATTAACATTCATATTTAATTTATAAAGATAAATTAAATTCGTTGGCTCATTATTTGGATTAATTATATGGATATGATTTGATTAGATCATATTAATCCAAATTAGGATTGCAAAATTCAAATTTCAAATTTCGGATTTCAAGATTAATCTTGAATATCTTTTAAATTTTGAATATAAAGATTAATAAAGATTAATCTTGAATATCCTTTTTGAAATTCAAATTTAAAGATTAATAGAGATTAATCTTGAATATCTTTTGAAATTCAAATTTCAAGATTAATAAAGATTAATCTTGAATATCCATTTCAAATTCAAATTTCAAGATTAATAAAGATTAATCTTGAATATCCTTTTTTGAAATTCGAATTTCAAGATTAATATATAGAGATTAATCTTGGATATCTTTTTCATATCTGAATTCAAATTTTAAAGATTAATCGCAGATTCTAGAAGCTCTACATGAATTCTATAAATATTAGGACTAATGAGCAAGAGACATATGAGAAATTCGAATCTAACCTTGAGCCACCAGAAACCCTAAAGGGAGAGTGAGACGTGAGAGGCGCTAGCACGTTGCGATTGTTGGGAATTGTTTGCATGGATACCGGTAGAGGGAGATGATCAAAGAAACGTCGGCTCCTCATGATTGAAATCAAGAACGTAAAAGGTCGTGGAACCTAAGAGATCCAAATGAAAGAAACGCTTCGAATTCAAAATGCAAAAGGTACAGCTCTATCTCCTTGATCTAAACACCTTTGACAGATCCATAAGGGGATTAGAAAATTTTAAATTTTACTGCTTGTACGTTCTAATCCCAATAGAAACTTCATCTTCCTTTACCAGCGTAAGAAGTTGCTTCCTTCAAACTTTTCTAACTTCACAAAATTCATAGTCAACTCCTTCAAAGAAACCATTTTATTAAGCCTAGATACTTTGCTGCTGTTGGCGAGAATGGCTCTCTGAAGAGGATAAGAAGAAGAGATAAAGAAGATGAAAAAGAAAGTTGTATACAATGTCTCCAAGGCGTGGGCAACACTTTCCTTTATGTTTAATTAGCCCTCATCTATTCCTATATTATAAGCTGCAAGTGGGGTTAACCGGTGAATTCCTACATGATACAATATGGACCTTGAGTATGGATTGCACTCCAACACTTAAGCCAAGACAACAAATGCTTTTACAAAGTGATAATTTGGCTTTATCTATGTGTGCACTTAAAGAGAAAGACAATGAGTTTGATCTTGTTGTGTGAAAAAATGTGTGTCCAAATGAAGAGATGGAGAGGGTATTTATAGAGTATGTGGAAATGGCTTAAAGTGGTACGTTTTGAAGCAATATCTTTTCAATTAAATGTTACAACTATACGTACCACTTCAATAAAATGCCACAACCATAATGACTTTTCCATTAAGAGTCACATCTTTATGGTATGTAGGGATATATGATTTAAAAATTATAACTATCTATACAAACATTTAAATAAATTCATTAATTTAGAAGGACATAACTTTTAAAATCACATTTATTCCTTTTAAAAAAAATTATATTTATTCATTTTAAAAATACTCAAACCTAAGGAACCCACAATTTAAGGTTTTAGGTATTTCTTAACCATTGTTGATGACTTAATTCTTGTGGCACATGGGTCATTTTGAGGAAATCTATATCTGATGTAACGTGACACTTGAAACATTTTGATTTATGTGTAGAATCATTTTTAAACTTTTAAACTGGTTAGAAGCGAGAATGAAATTAAATTTCTAAATAATGAAAACAGTATTTTTTTTTTGGAAGAAAATAGAATCATACAGCAAATATCTTGTCCACAAACACCAGAACAAAATGAATTATTTAAGCAAAAATAAAGATGTATAACATCCTAGATTTTATTTCATGTCATTGAGTGTTAATTAAGCCAATTATTTAGGTTTGATTGAGGTTTAGTTCTTGAGGTTGATGATTGGGTCATGTTCTAAAACAAAAATTTGAAAATAAATTAATGATTATCTCCATTATTTAATTCGGATTAATGTTTCCTAAAAGAAAAACGTTTTAGAAAAATTGAACTCGTGTTACAGTCGAGCCCTTGACAATACACTATATTAATTAAAAATAAGATTATGTATAATTCATTTTTTTTCTTAAGATTTATTTGGAATTCAAAAAATATATTTTAATTTTTGTTAAAACGTTCTAAAAAGGGAATCCTTAAAGACTTGAAAAAATTATGT
>JANTPZ010139482.1:0-16331 GCA_025593235.1 Vachellia pachyceras | reverse complement strand
AATTATCTAAAAAACGGATTTGTTATTTGGCGATTTTTTAAAAGCAGAAGTTATTTTGCATTGGGTTAAATAAAAAAAGCAGAACATGCTAAAATTTCATTAGTGTTCTTTTATGTAAAATTGTGATTCTTTCATGGTAAAAGCTCAAACAAATGGGCTTTTACCCTCATGCTAGATAGAACATTGATGAAATTTAGTTCCATAATGCATATTTGCCTTTTTGATTGGGGCCCAAAACCTTTTATTATTTTCCTTTTTCCTATATTTGGAGTTAATTTGGAAAGCAACTGCCTGTCAGAAGGTAGGCAACATTGAGATGATGAACAAGGAGATTTGTTAAAGTGAGTCAATACATCACTATCATACTGCTACTTGCCATTAAATTGTAGTAATAGGCTATTTGGATGTGCTATTTTATTATTAAAAAAATATAGAAATTTGCAAACACCAGAGAACTTAACCCGAGTTTTCATCTGATAGTTATCATTGGGAATTCATAATTTGGCTTAAGTTTTAATCTGAACACCTGCTAGTGTTATTTCATTCTTTGCAGAGAAAGGAGAAATGTTTAGTGATCACTACAAACTATAAAACTGCCACTATGCAAATGACCAATTTTTTAATTGTATTCTTGTGTTTTATAGTAGTTATTTTTCCCTACTTCCCATTACAGCATGTAGCTTACATTTGAGATTCATTTTTACATTGCAGTCTTATATTAACACTGTCTGCTTCGCTGATGAATTGGGCCATCTTATATATTCTGGAAGTGATGATGTTAACACTGTCTACTTCACTTATGCATTTTTACAGTTGTCTGTGTGGGTAGTAGTGGTTTCTCTCGTGCTGGAATGGGTGGTAGGTGCAGCTGGATCAAAAGCTTATGGGCAAAATAATCTATTGAAAGTTCAGAAAAAATCACAGGGAAAACAAGAGGCTAATACAAGAGGGACACTTTTCCCTCTTTCTGTTAAATTTCTAAAGTCAGATTCTAACTGGATTTTCAGACTGATCACCTTTTTGTGTTATAATTGTTAGAACATTTTGTTGTTTATGAATGTATCTTCGTAAGTGGCAGGCATTCAAATTGGCCTCACTTTTGATGCTTTGCAGATTTTTGATTGCATCTTAGAAGCTCACTTTTCATGGCTGTTTTACTGCTTATTCTCTCCATTTTCTAGTTTACCTGTAACCTGCACTTGCTCACTATTTGTTTTTGTTTGTTTTAGAGGAAGGAGAACAGCATGAAAGGAAAATCACATCAAATGGTCAAAGGGATCTTGATCAAGTGGCTAACAGGAATGTGGTGGTCCCTTGAAGATCTATGAATTGATAAGGACTATCCCTCTAGCAAAACACATCCAAGTTTCGGCTTTTTTCCGGAGATAGATGTGCTAAATGTGATGGGCAAGTTTTGGCTTCAGATATAAAGTGTTTCTTATACAAGATATACTTGATGCTATTTTTTTTGGAGATGTGCTAAATGACATGTTAGACACTGTACTTGATATTACTATTTAAAATTTGATTTTGGGTCAATTGTGTAATTGAACAGGATTTGTTTATAAAACATTTTTGCATATGTGTAGTTGATTTATATCTAAAATCAGTGAGATATTTAGCGACGAAATTGTTAAATCTGCAAAATTGTCCATTTAGCAATGAAATTGTCAAATTTAATGGTGGAATATAACCTATTTAGCGACGGAATTGTTAAATTTAAAGACAGAATATAACCTATTTAGCGATGGAATATAACCAATTTAGCGATAGAATTGTCAAATTTAGCAACAAAATATAACCAATTTAGCTACGGAATTGTCAAATTTAGCGACTGAATTGTTAAATTTAGCGACGGAATTTTCCATTGCTAATCTAGTGATGGAGAATTTCCGTCGTTAATTTCCTCGCTAATTTATGGATTCTCTTCGGTTTGGAAAGATGAGTTTAGGTTTTGCATGCTTAATGTTTCCTTGGTCAGTAGAAACTAAAATTTTAGATATATCTGCTAAAGATTTACCTGAAAATTCTGTATATCTTAATAATGATACACCTTTGTATGCAAAATTTATTCCTTTTATTGCTTTAGGAGATAATTGTCTTTGTGAACATAAGTAACTTAATTGGAATAATGGATATATGATTTCTAAAATAGGAGAGTTACCATCAAAAAGACTTTTTGATATAATAGGATATATAGATTCTGTAAATAAAGAACAAAAAGAATATGAATTTTATAAATTAGATTTAAGAGATCAATTACAGCTAGGACCATATTTAGATATAACTCGTCCTATAAATCCTTAATTTTTTTATCGTGAATCTATACATAGTAAAATTCAATATACTTTAAATAATTTAGAAAAAGTTAAAGAAAAACTTGATACATTAGAACAAAAAATAAATAAAATATTAGATATTTTAGGATATAAACCTAATATGGAAATAGAAATAAAAGAACAAAATGATGAAACATATACAACATGAATAAATAAGTCAAATTCCTAGTGTTCAAACACTTAATACGGATTTAACAATTATAAATAAAAATATTCAAGAAACTTATAAAAGGCTAGAAGATTTAGAACCTAAAATAGATAATATGGAATTTCGAATTTTACAAAGATTTAACGAATTATTATATAAAAAAGAAGAAAACAGTGAAACAAAAGATTCAATAGATGAACCTAAAACTAATGAAATAGCCCTTCTTCAAGCATTTAATAAAGGACTATATATAGCCCAGAAAATAAAATAATTCTTACTATAGAAACATCGGAGAATTTAACCCTACATGAACAAATAGAAGAACTTATGGATACTTCAGATTTAACAGATCAAGAAATTAATAATCAACTTAAAGAATTAATAATAGATGAAGAAAATAAAGAAGTATTTATGAATATAGAAACAGGAGAATCTTCTGAAGTTAGAAACCCTCCAGAAGAACCTATAGAAGATTGGTATGATTATTTAGAAACTATTGGAGATAAATTTGCATATAATTATTATAGAGAACACGAACCATATTATTATAGATATAAAGATAGTCCAAAATTAGATATTCCAGAAAGTATAAGAAGAAAAGTATATTCAGCGGAACAAAGACTTTTAAGCTTAACTTGTGACAAAAATCCTACAGAAAGTATAAAAGAATGGGTTAGAAGTACCTTAATTTCTATAATAAAACATAATATTCAACATTCTGTAATAAAAACTTATATAAGACAAACATTGATAGGAAATGCAGCAGAATGGTATGAAAGACTATCTCCGAAATCTAAAAATGCCTTATATACTATGGATATAGAAGCTTCAGACTCTGCACAAAATAAAACAGTACAAATACTAAAAAATTTTGAGATGGTATTAAGAAATAATTTTTTAGGAGATTATATTTTAGGAAATTAAGAACAAACAAGAATAGAAAGAACGAATAGAAATAAATAATATAATAAACTTAAGTATATGCAAAGTTGATAAAGAAAATTTAAATGCTTATATTTGTGAATTTGAAAATTATTATTATAAAATTGATAAACAAAATATTATAGAAGATCAACATTATTTGGATTTATTTTTCCAAAAGTTACCCTATCCTTTAGGACAAGATATATTACATTATAACAATGTAGTAATAAAACAACACCAAATGCAAGGAAATTTTGTAGATACCTTAGGACATGGAAAAAGAGCTTTATTTGATTATCTTAATAAAAGATGTACAGAAGCTAGAAAAATAAAACTATACAAACAGATGAAAAAGAAAGGAACAAACTTTGGAATAGATTGTACAGATTTAGAAAGACCAGGACATTATGGATGTGATATACCTCATTATAGAAAGAAATATAAGAAAAGGAAAAAATATCCAAAATTTAAAAATCTTAAAAATATTAATGAAAAGAAACCATATATTAAAAAATGTATATCAAAAAGAAAATATTGCAAAAAAAAAAGAAAACAACCTAAAAATAAATCTAAAAAAGGAATTAAAACGTGTAAATGTTATATATGTGGTACTGAAGGACACATTAGCCCTAATTTTCCCCAAAAAGATAAAAAAAGTAAAAGAATAAATTTATTAAAAGCTTTTCCTGAAATAGAACCTTTTGAATATTTCACAAAAAGTAAACTTGAAGAACTATATTTACTTAAAACTAACAGTGAAACTGAGAACTCAGAAAATTTTGATATATGGATGATAAATGAAGAAAATAATGAGCAAGAAAATTCTGAACAACACCATATGCAAAGTTTTATTTCACCATCAATTGAACAACATAATTATCCACCTTTTGATGTAAATCAATGGCACAAAGTTATAAAGGAAGATTTAAGTCTAACAACTAAAGACGTTTTTGCACAAACTTTATTACAAGTTACTAAATCTTTTTTTAAAAATAAAAAAGTAAAAAGAACATATTTATTATTAAATAAAACAAAGTGTCCTATTGATATAATTCAAAGTACTGGAACTACTAGAATTCCATTAATTAGTAGAGAATATATTAATGAAGAACTTAAGAAAATATCTAATAATAAAGAAATTACAGAATTATATATAGGAGCTGTAGAAATTCTAATCAAAGAATATTTTAGAGAGGGAATTGATACCCCAATAAATTTACTTATAACAAATGATAGAATAACTTCTTCAGTAGAAGATGCAACTTTTGGAGTAATTCAAGAAAATTTAATATACCAAAAAATAAAATTTAAAATTTATCCAAACTTTACAGTAAGTCTTATTAATAAATTCATACCAAAAAAGTATAATGATTTATCATGAATTATTAAAACCAAATTTAATGGAAAAAGGAGGAAAAGTTATAAGTATTCAAGCTACTACAGCTTATACTTTAATAAATCATCATACTATATATAGTTCTCAAGTAGGAAAAACTATTATACCCCACCTATGGCACCAATCCTTAATATTATCCCTAGAAATACTATACCTATAACTGTGCTTTATTCTTTACAAATAGAGTTAGATAATACGAGATTATATGGAAAAATTTTATTAGATAAATCAGAACCAAAAATTGAATATTCTAATATACCGGGAAGAAGATTGTTATATTTACAATATAGCCCTTCTTTGAAAATTCCAACTAATAATTTAACAAAGAAACAATATTCTTATGTAAAGCTAGAAATATTATTAGAAACTGAATGGATTATAAAGATATTTGAAATATGCCTTACGAAACCTATGACTTTTGTGACACTTGACTTAATAGCACAAAATGAAACAATTATAATTAGAATTAATAAATTAGATCAATCTATAGAAAGTGTTCCTTGTAAACCTTCTACAACTAATATTTTAGGATTAGCATTCTTTGATAAACATAAACCTTATAAAATATTAGAAGATAAAATTATTCTAACTCTATGCAATGAAAAACAAATAATACTTGAAAAGTTTTAAATGTCAGAATCAGAAAAATATTTAGTAGTCAATAGAGAAAGTGTAAAACAAACACTTAGGAAATTTCAAATTAAACAGTTAAATGAAATGAATGATATAAATAATATTGCTGAATTACCTTATAAAAATCAAATCCAAAAGACAAATTTAAAAGAATATAAAGTAAGAATAAAATATGTACCAAAACTTAAAATTAAAGAAGTAAATGATGCATAGGATAGCAAGATATGTCTTAAGAATGAGAAAATTAATTGAAGAAATAAAAAGGCAAACTAAAGAACTAAGAAAACATAGGAAAGAATTAGATATACAAATGAGAAGATTATTACATGGAGGATATGCATTTGAAGCTTTAGATATAATTATTTAGATGAAAGAACAAGACAATTAATATTAGACAGAGAAAAGTTAACACAAGAATATGAAGAAACTATAAGAGAATGGAAACCGGCCTTAGGTTTACTTTCAAGAGCATAAAATAAATGACTAATAAAATTATAACATTAAGAAATGCAAAAGCACCTTATATTTTAATACAAATAAATTATGAAAATTATATGAGTAGAAAATATCATGCTATGATAGACACAGGAGCCGAAACCTCTATAATAAAACAATCAGTATTTCCAGCTAATGAATGGAAATTAATTAAAGAAAATATAAATATTTCAGGATTTAGTAGTACTTTACAACAAATAAAATATAAAATAGAGAATAGAACAATACAAATTGGACAATATGAATTAAATTTAGAAAAAGCCTACCAATTTAATGATTTAAAACCAGATATTATATTGGGAATAGATTTCATAGATAGATACTTATCTTTTTGTCTTTTTGATAAAATAGTCTTACTTAAAACACCTTGTGGACATAAAACTATTGCAACTAGAATAAAACAACCGTATTCTAGAATGGAAACTCCTTTCATTAAAAAACAAGGAAAAGAAACAAAAATACAATATTTACCGAACAACATACAAATAAATTTAATTGAAGAAACTTGGGAATAGAAAATAATGAGATTAATAACTGAAAAATTATAGTGATAATCCTTTACAATATTGGTATAAATCAAAGCCGTATGCTGAAATAAAATTACAGTATGAAGATTATTTAAAGAAAAATAATATTAAGATTGAAATGAAACCTTTCAAATTTACACCTGAAGATAGAAAAGATTTCTTACAACATATTGATGGATATATATCTTATAAATTGATTCAACCTAATACTTCTCCTTATTGTAGTGAAGCATTTATAGTTAGGAATCATTCAGAACAAGTTAGAGGAAAATCTAGACTTGTTTTTTATTATAGAAATTTAAATAAAGCATCCATTAAAGATAAAAGTCCCATTCAAGATAAGCATACACTTTTACAAACAATCAAACAATATACTTATTTTAGTAAATTTGATTGTAAATCTGGATTTTTTCAAATAAAATTAACTGATGAAAGCAAAAAATATACTGCTCTTAGTACACCTTATAGTCTTTATGAATGGAATGTATTACCTATGGGATTTCATAATAGTCCAGGAATATTTCAAAAACATATTTATTCTAGATTAACTTCATATTTAAAAGAAAAATGTATTGTATATATTGATGATATTATTTTTTATAAAAATGATATAGAAAAACATAAAAGAGATGTTGAAAATTTTATTGAGTTAATTATAGAAAAAGGAATTATTATTTCTCCAAAGAAAACTGAATTAATGAAAACAAAAATAAAAGCCCTAGGATATATTATAGGAGATGGACAAATAAATTTACAAGATCACATTATTTCCAAAATTATGGAATTTCAAAAGAAGCCTGAAACAATCAAAGAAATTAGATCACTTATAGGTATATTAAATCAAGTAAGTAAATATATTCCTCATTTTAGTAAAAAGATTTCTTTTCTCACTGAAAAACTAAAAAGGGAAATTTAGGAGTTTGGACTTTAAAAGATCAAGAAAAATTTAAACAATTAAAATTAGAATTAAGAAATTTACCAAAACTTGAAATTCCAAAGAAAATAGAAAAATGGATTATTTATACTGATGCAGCTGATGAAGCATGGGGAGCAGTACTTTATGCTTTTGATGGAGAAAGGGAAGTTTTAACAAAATATTTATCTGGTAAATTTACAAAAACTCAACAAAATTATGATTCAAATATTAAGGAATTTTTAGCAATTTATAATGCAGTTAAAAAATTTCAAGATGATATAATGGAATATTCAATAGAAATCAGGACTGACAACACTCAGGCGAAAGCTTGGTTGAATAAAAAATTAAAACCAGTACAACAACAACGTATGTTAATTAGATGGCAAAGTTTTTTGTCAAATTTTGATATATCAATTGTCCATATAAAAGGTACAAATAATATTCTTGCAGATTTTCTAAGCATAAATGGAGGAGTTGCAGAAATTAGTTAAAATTCACATGAATGAGGTAATACAACCCATTTAATCTGGATTGCAAGCCTTATGAGCTGAATTACAGATTATAAAGCTCGAATTGCAGTCTTTAAAGGGGTTGCTACCATTAAAAAAGGAAATTCAAGAACTTTTTCAATGGCAGCAAAATAATTCCACAGAACTTATGAAATTTTGTTCCAACATTGCTGATAAATTTGAACTTATTGAGGATAAATTGTGTGCTAATAGTATTCAGTCAATGGATATTATAACAGATAATTTATCTGAAAAGGTGGAACTTAATGCAAAGACTCCAGAAATGGAGAACGCATAGGTAGAACTTACTCCTAAAAAGGATAAATTTAGTATTTATGATCCAACAACGGAACTTATGAAATTAATTGGACAAGCCCAGTCCAACCAATCTACTGGAGAATCATCTAAACAACCTGAAATATCTCAGCCTTTTGAAATCCAAGAAAAACTTAAGCCTTCTAAGCCTTTTGTCCAGATAGCCAAAGAAGCCTAAGATATAAAAGCCCAAGAAGCAAATTATCATGCAGCCTTGAGAAAAACCTGTACTACAAAATCCTTACAAGCCCAATATATCATTACATGTCCACATAACCTTTTCAATAAAACCTCAGTCCTTAGAGGAGCAAATCCACAAAAAGTCATTACTGTTTATCATTATGGACTTATCCAACAAATTTATCCTGGAGAAGATTTAGCAGAACTTGCATGCCTACCTGAACCTATAAAGTTGGCAGTTGTAGCCTATTGATCAGTGATATCTAGAAGACAAATATTCATGAAATTTTATTAAGCTATTCCAGAATTTTGGCAAGATCAATTTATTCCAACTTATACTCTCATAAAATTTGGCCTTACCAGACAATATTTACTGCCGACACCAGAAATTAAAGAATTCAATGAGGAAACTATCAAAGCTGTACCAGATAAAAGAGCCAATGGATTTATGACAATTATTGAAGATTTGGAAAAATCTTTTAGTGGAAAAGATTCTCAGTGGATTTATCACACAGAAGAAAATTTAGCAATTTATGCTCCTGGCAAAACTTCAAAGGATGCAGACAAATTGAAAAAATGGTATAAAAAATTCGTTGCCGACAGTAATTATCAAGCATCTCCAGCAGTAAAAAATGCAGTCTGTGGAAGAATATGACAAACGGATATAAAGCACAACTGCTGTAATTGTTAGAACTGGCTAAAAGAAGACCAGCAGACGCATGCTACAAAAGAGATAAAGTTGTCAGAACTAGTAGACTTATAGAATTTACTTTATAGGGTAGCCTACTTTAATAGTCTTTTCGACATTTAAGGAAAGTTGTTGTAATTTGTCAAAAAGTCTATGTACCCTACCTTAATAGGTCTTTTTGTCCTTATAATTTCTTAACTCTATAAAAGGAAAGTTAGGAATTCAAGAGAGGACACACCGGTTTGCAACGAGGCTCTTACTTGCAAATCTCTCTTCTCTCCCTTTGTATAATCATTTGTACAAAGCTTTAAGAGTTTGGAATAAAAGCAGAATTTCTGTAAGTTTCTTATCTCTATTTTTAATTTATTTTCTTTAGTTATAAAATCTTTAGGGGAAGGGGAAAACTAAGTTCATGTAATCCTATTACTCGCTCTCCAAACTAAGAGACTCTTGTTCAATATCAATCATTGAGTTGAACGTTTGAATACCATATGCTAACTCTGACAATACGAGCCTGTATATGAGCAAGGCGCTGGTAAGCCTTCGAGAGCAAATGAGCCAGTGGGTCTGGAGGCTGTTTTGATTATTGTGTTAAGCCGTTTGACCTATAGTTGCTCGAATTCACCTGGTTCCAAGTTCATATAAGAGATCTCAACAAGAAAGACTTAAGATATGGTGTTCTTAGATTCAGCCCAAAAAATTTAACCACCCTCGTTTTAGCGACGGAAACTGATTTTTCCGTCGCTAAAGTTGATTTTTCCGTCGCTAATTCCGTCGCTAAATCTGATTTTTCTGGTAGTAATGGTGTATTAAAACCCAACCCTAGTAAGGCGGTCGAACTTTAAGAAAATTACAAGAGATTCTTAAGGTTTGTATGACGTAAGAAAATTACATCACAAGTCGCATTTTAAAGTTACAATTGAACTTAACATTATAAAAAAGTTACAATGGTATATTACTACTTTTACTCCTAGTATTATGTTTTGTTCATATATAAAACTTTTAAAAAAGTAATATTTTAAAAAAAGCATCAATCCACATGTGTATGAAACATTTGTGTGTGTATAAACTTCACTTAATTTAATAAAAGAAATATAATAGTATTTTAATACTATCTTTTTTTTTTCTGCTAAGCACAATCCTTCACCTACATGAGACAATCATATTTAAAACATTATTGAACACTAAGTGTAGGAATCTATTTTGTGGGAATTCAAATATTGGTTCAACGCATTGTAAGAGATTGACCCCTTGTCTCATTTTTTTTTATGAAAAAGTTCTAGTGAGTTGGATTTCGAGACCTTGCTATAGCCAAGGCATGCCTCGAGGCTCTAAAGAGAACTTATAAAGATATTTACAGATTATTTACCAATAAGTTCTTACATCAGTAGTGGAATTTGAACTCCCAATATTGTGAATTGTGAACCAATTTCTTATCAACTCAAACAACCTTTATTAGATTCAATCCCTGTTATTCCCAGTATTATGTTATATGGCTTACACATATTGTTGAGTCAAGCTATACAAATTTTGGTTGTTGAAAGTTCCAACCAACAAAATTTTGGTTAATGAATGCCCCATTTTCACATCTAGCAATTCACAAAGTTACAAAGGGCTAATCTTAATCTGATAGTTAGGGATTGAGATCGTTAGTAATGAAATGAAGAAGCACGAGGAGAAGGTTGTCAAACGAGTCCATTTCCATTGTCATGTTAGCCTTCACGCTACCATCTTTGGTCAATATGGGTTATATTAACAGTCAACACACCTATAGTGAACAATTGGGTCATTTTTGCACCAATTAACAAATTTTAGGTACATTTTTTGTACCCAAGAGAAATTTATGGAATTAGACGCACATTGTGAAAAACTTATCGGGTAGATTTGCATATTAACCAATAAAGGGCCTACTACTTCATAATTTCAACACTGTAAATTCAGATCACCTAATTAACTTTCACAATTTTCTGTGATGTGACTGACAAAACTCAACGGATCATTAAAGCAATATTATGATGTCAAACACGTTTTTTGCTCTGAACTCAGAACTAAACAGAAAACATGAATGAGACGAAATACAGGAATGACAATCTCATTATTCTCAATCACTCATAATATTGTTGACATAAAGTTCTGGATATTACATCCACTAGAGAAGAGGGGAAACTCAAGCACTAAATTGAGGAAAATTCTTATTTCTTGTAACATGCTACTTCACCTTCATTGGGAAAGAAACCCATAAGCCGACCGGCAGAGTTTTGGTATGCATACATGAATCCACCCATAAACCCGATCAGACCCCCAGTCACCATAGATGGACCCTTGATTCCGGGTTTAATCCCTAAAAAGTGGGGGTAAACAGATTTAACCATATAATATACATACCAATTTTAGTACCAAATTATGCAGAATTTCAATTTGTCTCAGAATATACGAACTCAATATTGCAGCATAAACAGATCTCTCCCAAGCATTCAGACAATTTATCAGCCAGGAGTAATAAAAAGTGCATTCACAGGCAATGGAGGACCTTTGAAGCAACATCTTGTCAGAGATTTAATTTCTAACATATAAATGCTTGTCAACAAATCCAGATTGAACCAAAATCTAAGTTAAGTAATGCTAGATTAATTAACACTCAGCCATTCAATGTACAAAAATCAATGCAGTGTGCATAACAAAATAACAAAATAGAAGCCGATGAGAAGGAGTCATTAGGAAAAGAAATAGCAGATGGATTTGTGATTATAGCTGGAAGCTCACGACAGTTCTCCCACTGTTGCAGATATTATAGGGATCAATCAAGGTTTAAACCTGTGTAGGAACAAAAGGTATAAGAAAATACTGCTTTTTTCTGATTGCACAAAAGCTATCAACTTGATAACTAGAGGATGAGACAGTAACCATCCTTTGAGAGATGTGATGGATGGTGTTAGGTTATTGTTATGTAGGAATTGGCAGTTTTTAATTAACCATATCATTAGGGAAGGCAACTTTACAGCTGATTACTTAGCAAAATTGTCTCAGCGTAGAAGCTAGATTTTTGTATTGAATTGCACTCATTGTGACTTGATAGATTTCAGCATTCTATTTTAAAAAAAAAAAAACAAAATCTGAATGAGTCTTCACTGATGATTAAACTTTGATAGGTCCATAATTAATGGGCCGAGCTGGTAACTAACATATATGTTGTGAGGAGTGATGTTCGAGTGAGAGAGGGAGGGAGCGAATGAAGGAGTGAGATATTACGGAATACATTGTGTCATGGCGTAAATGAGGTAGAAACGGAAAGCATCCGTGAGGAAAGCCGAGCCTAGTGTGTTTTGGCGTTTGCCCTGATTTTTCCGATCATAGGAGCTAATTCAGCTTATATTTTCACTCTAACTTCATTTTTTTTATATGTAAATAATACAATTGAAGAGTTGGGTTCTAAAAACCTCACACTTCTGACAGAAAGATGCAAAACTGCAATCAACAAGCACGATCATAAAAGGAAAGTTCCAATTATTCATGGTCACCATAATGTTAATGAGTTTTATATATTACATCCCCTAAAGGAAAGAAAAGGACAAAGAAATACTGAAGTCTGCAAACTTCTCACTTCTTATATCCATGTATAAAATTGTGGAAGAAACCCATGAAATAACCAGCAAAGTTCTGGCCAGCATCCATGAACCCGCCCATTAGCCCAGGCAGACCATAGTAACGAAAGAGAGTACTTTAACTCCAGGCTTAATCACTTCAAAAGAAGAGGCCTGCAGTTTTAATTATATGTATACTATTTTATCACCAAATCATGCAGATCATCCACCAATTATAGAATATAGGCATTCAAGTTCAAATTCGAAGTATAAACAAAATCAATACTGTTCAGATTTCGGAAGAGTAAGCAGAACCGACCATGCAATTCTCAACTAAATGTTGAATTTTCTAAAAGCAGCATGCAACAGACACTAGAAAGTAAGGCACATATTAACATAATGCTAACCTCCAAATTCATGTAAAATTAATGATGTTCATGTACCCACAATAGGTTCATCATATGCTTGTGTCTTCTTTATTGAAAACACAGGAGATCAAGAAGGAAAAAGAAAGACATAAAACATCATTGACATGTTTCCTTTTAAAAAATATTTTTACCATTAACATCCCTTATTAAGTACAGTAAGTCAAATTACCAACCAATAAACAATAAACAGTGGCAGTTTGACAAATATTTATCGAATGGGTACAAATAACACACAAACACACAGAGAGAGAGAGAGAGAGAGAGAGATACCAGAGAGGTAGCCAACGGTGACGGAAACGCCAGTAATGGTGACGAAGCGAAGATAGTCGAGAGCGTTGAAATTACCGACGGCTTTGGTAAAAGGAGGATTCCTATCTATCACTGGGTACTCTGGCTTCGTCGATGCGGTGATATCTGTGTTCATCTTTATCGGTCTTGTTCTCTCTCCACCGGCGTGCAGCTTCTCTAGCTCAGAGTATTTGCTTCCGAAACAAAACGATGGACATTACTCTTTCTTGCAAACTTTTGGGCCTCCATTTACCCGATTGGCTTATTTGGGGCCTCACGACCAATGGGCTAACAAATTGATAGTCCCTAAGCTCAGAACCATTATTCTACAATACAAGCATATATATCCATATCCTCCTTCTAAAATTTTCTAGCCTTTTTATTTTTTATTTCTGTTTTCTTGATTTCAACACTGTTATGTAAAACTGTTTTTAAGAATAATTTTTTCAACAAAATAAAAAAAATTTTAAATGGTTTTCAAAAAATATATTTAAAAATAAGTATACCTAAATCAGAGGGTAACATATCAATAATAACGCAAGACCAGAATAAAAATAATCTAATAGAAAATAAAAGGATTCACAATTTTTATAAACAAAAATTCAGAAATGCACTAATAAAAACAAAAAACAACTAAAACTTTTTCTTAGTTTTTAAAGAAGTTTATGTTTTTTTGTTTTTAGAAAGCAAGTTATTAAAAATAATACTTCGAATAAGTTTTTTGATTTCTTGTTTTAAAAATTAAAAAAAATTTAAAAATAGAAACACACACCCACATCATTTCTTGATAATATCGCTTGAGAGCACTTATTTTTATTAAAGGCCCAAAATATTCTCAAAAAACAGTTTTAAGATCTCGACTGTATGTACTAAAAAATAATTTACATGTGAAGTTGCTTTTAATTTCCAAACCATTTTATGAAAATTGTTAAGATATAATTTATCTTTAGCCCTCAAGTTTACTTTCATTTTAATTTTGGTTCCTCAAGTTTTATTTTAATTAAAATATTGATCCTTATAATCTGATAAAAACATGAATCATTTTGCTCTTAAGGGATCAAATAACATGTTTTAAATTTGAAAGACCAAAATTAAAATGAAAGTAAATGAATTATGAAAGTAAAGTTAATGGATCAAATATTGTATTAATCCAAGTTGTTAACTTGAGAAGAGCTATTGTTAATTTTAATAGTAAAGTTATCAAAATTCAAAGAATAAAAAAAATCCAGATAATAGCTTGTTAACATTTCATTAAATGTTGTTTACTCAAAGACATGTTAAATAATAGTTCTCCTCTGGTCCATGGCATATGACTTAATTGAAGAGTTGATATTGGAACCAAATGTAGGAACTTTTCTATTTTTATCAATTTTTTCAAATTACCTTTATTGATTGAGTTCCTTCAAAAATAATTAAATAAGAGAGGGAGGAATGAATTAAGAAAGATGATTACGATAATTACAAAAAAATAGGTAATATATTAATTAACTTAACTTACATCCTTAATCTAATCAAATTAGATAAATATGTCATACATTTAACATGAGAGAGACTAATAACCTTAAAATTCAAACTACAACTTGTAATATTATTCAAATATTCGTACATGCTTTGAATTTAATTTGTAGAATACAAGAGGAGACTATCCTTTCCAAGACAACAATAGATCCGGCTAGAATGAATCATATATTGTGAAAAAGAATTTATTTATTTTATTTAATCACCCACTAGTCGATCAATCTTGTTACAATGGTGTGCAATCCTTTTTTTTAATCAATAGATATCCATTTTCTTTAAAAAAAAATTACCACATTAAATTCACAAAATTTTTTTTAATCAATAGATGCGCTCTAACTGTTGTTGTTACTTGAGTTTATCATCGTATTGGATATTTGAAGTTTGTGTATCAAGGTGTTGTACCTGATACCATGAGAAATATTGAAGAGGAAAACAATAGCCTCATAGCGCGCTCGTTGGGGAATGCGGTGGATAAGTACTTTTACATAAGTCGAGGCAAATATGTGAAGGACATTATCTCATTTTATGAAAAATACTGTCGAACGTGCTTCTGAGGTTTCTTAACATGTTGTCAAATAGCACCGGTATCTGTTTGTCTTACCGTTAAAAGGTTATGTTTATGTAAGTGGATAGAGAACTTATCCCAAGATATTTTATATGCATGGCCTGTAGTATTTGTCTTCATCAGATTCGTTCTTATCCTTTTCTATTTTGCCTATATATTGCTGTAAACATTCACAACTGATAGTAGAGAAGAATATTCAATCATTTATTCTTCATTATATTTTTTATTATTATATTATTGATATATTCTCATTATACATATATATACAACAGAGGGTGTATCAAATAATATCTATATATATCCTAATGTATCTCTATAATAATCTATACAATAAGATCCAACGTAGTGTAATAATGATAATAAATCCCGTTATATGTTCTGATATGATGGCTCCTTCATGACCCTGGTGGAGCAAACAACAATATTCAACCTCACTGTTATGTGACAATCAATCTGCAATTTACTGATTTACATTGCAAAGAACCAAGTATTCCATGAACGAACTAAGCATGCAGAGATGGATGGTTACTTTGTTTTCGAACAAATTAAATATCAGGCATCATATTGTTGGTATATTTTTTCGGTGATATAATGCAAACATTTTCACAAAGACTCTTGGTGCTGACTGTTGATACCTTATTTTGATGATAACAAAATAATTTCAAGAATTATAAAGCTTAAATTGTTGATGATTATGTGACTTTACTGAAATACTCGAGTTCTATCAAGTTGTGTGAAAGTATTGAAGAATACTCGAGTTGTGTGTTTGAATACTCGAGTATCAAGGTTTTTCATACATTTAAAATCAATACTTTCAAGCAATACTTGAGTTTTTATTGAAAGTGTTGACAATACTCGAGTTCTTGATTTCAATACTCGAG
>JANTPZ010139479.1:0-11106 GCA_025593235.1 Vachellia pachyceras | reverse complement strand
GTTAACCCACTAGTAAGTTTCTCCTGTAGGAAGATAGCTGTTTCCATATGCACACAAGTTTACTCATGTTCCATCCATCTCCATGATCAGAACAAAATCAAGCACTTGAGATGTCAAGAGTCCCATGGACTCGCTCACTAACCGAAACAGGGATAAGATCCATGCAGGAATACCTTTCTCTTGTTTCTTTAACAGAAAAAAGAGAGAATAAACATATTGTGTTTACGAAATCACAGGCAAGAGCCCAAGAAAGGCTAATCAAGGTCCATCACACAGCCAGTCCCGTCCTCACGCATATGGGGCAGGTATTCTTGACGCCCAGCCATTTCTTGACACAATCGTAGCGAAACTTGTGCTGGCAATCTAGCACCCCGATGTCGTCCCCATCAGTATAGGTTTTCTGCAAATGGTTTCAAGGGATGCGTGAGCCTAAGGCCCCAAAAGCAATTATAGAAGATACAACAATAATCGGCAGGACACAGGAGTGTACACTTGTAAAGGAATTGACACAAGATTTGATATCATCAATAATAAAAATGAATATAAGGAGGAGACACCAGCCAGGGAGCTCTATCAGTGACATATCGGATGAGATAACAGTTAAAAATCATGACCACATGCATCTTGGTTTCCCTTGCGTGAATCAACATGTGGCACACCTCACCTGACATATGCAACAGGAGTCAACATTTTCTGGAGTTACTCCTGTGGGGGCTTGGAACTAGAGCCGGTAATACGGGTTGGACCTGTGGGCCCAACCCACCAGCCCGTCAGATTTGGCGGGTTTGGGCTGGCAAATGCCAGCCCGCCCCCTGGCCAGCGGGTTCTGGCGGGCTGGCTCGCATATATTTTATTTTTTTAAAATTTTTTAATTATTATATCTTATATATTTTTACTTTTTCCATCTTAATAATTTTTATAAGAGTAAAAAGTAATATTAAATTTTATTTTTATGATAAATAATACCTAATATATTAAAAAATAGTATTAAATATCTTATTTTTTTCATATCAACTTCATATAATACTATATTTAAAATTATAACAAAACACTAATATTGATATTTTTTGAAAATTTGTAAAAAAATTATTATTAAAAATTTAGTGATGAAAAAAGAATCATATGACTATATAATCTTATGATAGAAATTTAAAAAAGAAAAAAGAAAAACTATAAAATTTTAATTTAAAAAAAATACCCGCCAGAAACGGTGCGGGCTGCAAAAATGCAGCCTGCCACCAGAGATATAGTTGGCGGGCTAGCCTGCTTTACCACTTCTACTTGGAACTCTCCAAGCCTCAGGTGTGTCATAATATCTTCACTCAATCCAGGTACAGCTTGCCAATTCTCCTGCAGCTCCAGATAATTATTTTCACATGAGTATCCCCAAAAAAATAACGAGAATTCTAAGGTCAGTTTATTTATTTCAAGGTAAATTAATCTTTCAGTCTCTCAACTATTAACTCATTTATAAATTATAACTCATTTCCTCAATATGATTCTATGTAACTTAGTCCTTTAACTTTTTACTCATTTATAGTTCGGTTGCTTAACTTTTCACTGCCAGTAAAGTTCATTTGTCCTTCTCTGTAAAGTCTCACTCCATGTAAGCAGCACGTCACTAATTATCCCAGCTTCTTCAGCTTATTTCTCTTCAAACAACAAATCTCCTGCGGTGTAGAGTGCTCACGTCAGAACTCTTCCTTCTTTCTGCTTGATGGTGGTCGGGTTCTTGAATATGGGGCACCTGAGGATCTATTGTCAAAAGGCAATAGTTCTTTCTCAAAGATGGTAAAATGTACTTGAGCTGCAAATGCTCAATATCTATGTAGCTTTGTGCTTAATGGGGATGGTGGAAACTAGCCAGTACAAGAGGCGAAGCTTCTTGATGGACGGCGAAAATGGTTGGCTTCATCTCATTGGGCGGCAGCAGCCCAATTTGCCCCTGCTGTCAGCGTGACCTCATCCCAGAATGATCTTCGCCGATTGGAAATTGAAGATGACAAGAGTATTCTCAAGACAGCCGAGGATGCTGTGTTAACTTTGCAGGGAATTTTGGATGGAAAGCATGATAAAGAAATTGAGGAATCGTTGGACCAACACCATACATCACCAAACAGATGGCGGTCATCTTTTTTTCAAGAACTGAGTTACAACAATAATCGTTGAGGGATTGAGTTATAATGATTTAATAGTTGAGAGAATAAAAGATTAATTTTCCTTTGTTTTAAACTTGGCAATAGCAAGTTTATGAGCAAGACCCTGCGAAACAAGAAATTTATCTCTACTTTTCATGTTTACTAAAGTTTTACCTCATTCTGTTCATCATCGTCCTCTTCATTATTATTATCCTCGGGCAAATATAATAGAAGTGAATAATCAATGATCAGTAATTCCTGTGGAACCATTGGTATAAAAGGTTAGAGGTTTGTAGCTGAATAGAACAGGATAGTTGCAAGGAAAATGAAAATCAATCAACTAATCATTTATATTTTGTGTGCCTTTTTTCTGTTTTTTTTTTGCCAACGTTTTCCTTTTTTCTCATATTGTCAAGACTTACATTATTTATATTTTCCGTGTCTAGTGTGCCTATGTTTTGTGTGTGTTTAGAAAATCCGTTAGAAAAAAGTAGTTATTACTTGCGAGGTGGTTTTATTTATTTTAAAATAATTTTTCAAAATTTTAAGATAATTTTACCATGACTTACATGTATCGTTGAGAAAAATGAATTTCAAAACAAGCACTTTTATGTGTTGGTGTCTTGGTATTAGGGTCTAAGGTTTTAGTTTGTGTTTTTTTTTTTGGCTTCATCATTCCAACCCCCAAAAAAAAACACACGCACACAGAAAGGATCCACGGTGTTCCACCATCATATGCAAGGGAACATTGATAAAGTTGTAGGGATAGAGGAAAAAACATCAATCAACCCATAACACATTTGTTAAGGTGACACCAGTTAAATGCATCCCTACCTACATGTATTCAGCTTTTTACGTGCCTCAGTCCCTTGCTACTTCCCAATGACGTAAAAGCTACAGACAAAATAGCCTTGAGGGAAATTTAAAGGCTGACCTAACGCGATACAATCGTTTAGATGAGCACCATTGCGCAGATGTTGCATGACGTTACGAACCTTTTGCAAATGGAGACATAAAAGGTGTTAGATTAAGTGAAAATTATATTGATGATCAAATCAATTACCATTTAGTATAACCAAAAAATGGAAATTACACCCGAAACAAAACTTTTGCACCAACCTAGTCTCATATAGATAGTATCCCAACATTTTTACACGAAAGCATTTATGACAGCTGATACAGTGCTAACATAGGATAAGGGCCGTTGATTTTCCATATTTCAGCATAGGAATACACTATTGGACTCGCATAAGTCGAACATTCTGTCTCTTCCCCCATAAGGAATCACTATTATTCATCAAAGATCCAAAAGCAAAAAATACATATAGATCCAACATCCACAGTGCAGCAAACTGTAAACCATAACCATATTTTCATGAATGGAGCTAAATGCAGAAAGTACTTTATTTTCATCACAGACTCCACTTTGCCCAGCAAAACACAAACCTGAACCAATTTTCCACTTAACCATCCCAAACGATTCAGTGCAGCAGTCCTAGTTCTCAACCCTTTTCCATTCATTCCATATTAAGAAAAAATCTTGCCATCAAAATTATGCATTTGTCCAACTCCCCCGTCCACACGTTTAAAGTTTTTACAATCATGCAAATCCGCACATTACAAACATCAATTATTTTCTGTTGGCGATATTGGTGTAATGGTTCTTTGAAGAATACAAGAAGTAGAGATGAAGAAGATGAAAAGGAAGGTTGTCCACAATGTCTCCAAGGCGTGAGCAACATTTTCTTTTAGGCTTAATTCACTCCCACATATTCCTATATTATAGGGTGCAAGTTGGGTTAATCGATGAATTTCCTGCAGGATACAATAGAAACCATTGAGTATGGATTGCACTCCCTACACTGAAACCAAGACAATAAAGGCTTTTACAAAGTGATAATTTGCCTTTTTCTAAGTGTGCACTCAAAGAGAAAGACAATGAGTTTGATATTGTTGTAAGGAAAATTGTATGTCCAAATGGGGGATGGGGAGAGTATTTATAGAGGATGGAGAGGTGTCTTGAAATGGTACCTTTTGGAAACAATGTCTCTTCAATTAAAAGTCACAATCATACCACTTCAAAAGGTCAAAACCATAATGATTTTTTCATGAATAGTTGCACATTTATGGTACGTAAGGATGCATGCCTTTATAATTATGACCCCTACACACCCCTTCAAATAAACTAAATAATTTATAAATTAATTAATTTATAAGGACACACATTTATAAAAAATCACACCTCTTCCTTTAAAAAATTACATCTTTTCTTTTGAAAAATCACATCATTTCATTTAATAAGTCTCATATTTTCATTTTTAAAAAATACTCTAACATTTTCTGCCTAGCGATCAAAGTTATTCAATATTCCTTGTTGCAAATATTAATTTTATCTGGTCTTAACAATAAATTCATAATATAAAAAGGTCAAAACTCATGAATAAAATCATCAAAGCGTACCTCACTTAACATGTTATTTCTAGCTTCATCAGTAAAAGGAGGTCCAATATTAAGATGAAATTGGTTCTCATATGTTTGCGATGTTCTAAGCTGGTTCTGAAATCCAGCACTATTAATTACAGTAGCCAAGTCCCTTCTTGAGAAATTGCTGGGGGGTTAAACCCACCCGGTTATTTCTACCCGGCCCTGGGAAACCAATAGGTGCAGCTGCAGAGTGGTTCCGAACTCCAAATAACATCGGCATATGCTGTTTGAAAGCATTGAACCAAGGGACGCCTGGAGGAGCAGTCAATAAATGGCTATCTGGAAAGGGACCATAATGGGAATGGGAAGCAAAATTTCCAATGACGTTTGCAGTTCCATGGTCAAAATTTAAGTTTGCTGGATAAGGTGACTGAGCTCCCCTTCCTGCTTGACGGTTAAGCACGGTATTTCTTGGAATGTTGTTAGGGTTTCCGCCTCCCGGATGGTATAAACAGGTGAAAATGGAGGACTAACACCTACTGACCTCATAACATTAACCCATGGGGTGCGCGGCAGGACCTCATGAAAATTAGGAAATTGGACAAATGGCTGCCCATAAGGAATTGCACCAACTGAAGCTTGTTCTTGGCTAAAGAAATGAGGGTGGTTTGGTTGGTGATACTGGGGTGTTTGTCTGGGAAAAAGAGCATGAAAGTTCCCTGGATGCCCAATTGAGAAATTGTTGGATGTTACAAAGGCTAGAGGACTAGCATCTGTCTGATTATTGCCTCGAAAGTGTCCAGTTTGTCTAGCATGACTGAAGTGTAGCATGTCATAAATTGGCCTGGTAATACCATGATCGCTTCCAATTAACCTCAAATGAAAATAGAGAACCATTAGCAGAATGATGCCTAGTTTCATTCAATTGTTGTATGTTAGAAAATGCCATTATAGTCTCATGACTAAATTTAGCATCAAACTGTTGTGGGCGGATATTTGCAGCAACAACATAAGGAGGTACTCTGTTCAAGCTGTTACTCGTATTGACTTGGACAGTAGCAGCCCGTGATATGGGGACCCTAGCTTGCACAGTTGATCTAGAACTTTCACCTGTTAACAATTCTCTTGGAGCATGTTCAAGAGATCTATAGGAAGACAAAAAACTCATGTTCACTGAGCTGTTAGCCACTCCTTGTCCATTTACCACATAGGATCTTCCGCTATCATTTGCCATTAAATCAGATAAATTTCTGTCACTCTGATTGTCAGGTGCATGAGGTTCAAACGGATGTAGGCGCAAACCTACTGACGCATTCGTATTGGTGTAATTATCATTTTCCACATATTCGGCATTTAAGTCTACGTTACGATGGATAACACCCTCATCATGATCATTTCTTTGAATAATATTAAGATGCTCTTGATAAGGGAGAGAATTTGGCCCGTTAAGACTTTATGGGAAACTTTGAATGCTTCCAGTATAAGAACTTGATGAAGACACAACTCCCAGGGCTTCAGTTGATTCCCAATGGCTGGCCTCGCTTTGGATGCATGCCTTCATTAGAATTGTATCGACCTAAACCTCCAGTAACAGTGAGAACGCAGTTGAGGAAATACCAGCAAATATATGAAGCATATATCCTCAATAATGCCACATCGGGTCCATAGTAAAAGGTTACAGGATGGGGTAGGCAGAGTTACCTTGATCGTTCATCATTGCTTCAAAATTACCTGCAAGACCAGATCACATAATGTCGCTATACAGCAAAGTGACTCAGTCTGCAAAAGAAGTAAGCAGTTGAATGAGAGACATAAAATACACAATAAGAATATCTTTCCCTCCAAACTAAAATCAAATTATTGCTAATCAAAGTGTTACTAATCTCACAACTTCATAATTGCTGACCAGTCGTCACCAGAACAGATCGTCCAACCCTGGTAAATCCCCTCGGTTTTTCTTTAATTTATCAGTAACATGTTACGATTTTGTATTCTGATTTAGTGCTTTCAATTTAGGTTATATAAAGTTCCCCTACACAATTAAGTTCCAGGAATACAGAATCTACTAGAAAGTGCTGCTAAATTCCCAATACCAAGTAAGAAAAAGTTACATGCCATTTTTGAATATGGGTTACAACTTACAAGCAAAAGGTCACAGGAGCTAGAGATCATTTAACTGGGAGAGAGAAGCAAAAGGAAAGAATGCTAACATCTGTCATCATAACATCTACGAGTGAGAGAACAGATCACACAATATGTTACCCAAAAAATGATTTCAAAGAACAAATAAGTTTGGTGATTTCAACATTTTTTATATGGAAGATAGGATGAGACGGAGGAAAATATTGGCAACACTCTCATCAATGTGCATGGCAATTGCATCATCCTTATATTCTCTTGATAAGGTTGATGAATTAGAGAGAAGACACAGAATAAAGAGGGATAGCCTAATGATTATCATTATGATGATTTTGTGCTTGATTAAGCAATCAAACAAGCACATTTATATTCTTTACCCTTTATTGTAACCAACGTACAATCTTAGCCAGCGGCATTAACTGCATACAGCTTAATGTTAACAATGGAAGCTGTCAATTTCAACAATGCCCAAAAAGCAATTCATGGGAATGCGAAGTCATTATCTTATAGAAAGTTATACAAAAGTTTCATGCTTCCATTCCAATTACATTATTATATCAATCCACCAATTGACAGCCACAGATGGTAAAAAGCATGTAGATTCTTGAAAATAATCAAGATTCAAGATTCTACCATTCAGGAATTCTTTCCCGTCAGTAACACATATCTATAACTGATTGACTGTGTAAATATGCAATCTTCATTTACCAGTGTTTTCCATTACTAATTACTAAATGAAACAAACAGGTAGCATGAGAAGAAAAGAACTATACATTTGACAGGTAGCAGTTCCTTCTTTTTCGAGCCATGCTACACAACAAACAAGTGTGGCTTTTTTTTTTACACTTATCAAGCATAGAGTGTCTTTGGAACACTCAAAACACAGTCGTGATAAACATTTAATTTGCTTCATTAGTCTGAACCCTGACCCAAAGGCATAACGCATATGAAAGAGAACATAACCCTAAAATTGTCAATCATGAAATCTATTTTGCTCATATGGTTAGGTTACAATTCTCCCAAACGTATACTACTCTAAAAATTGAGATTGAGATGCCCAACTAGCAAGTTGAAGAAAAATATAAAACCCCAAGAAACGATACACAGCCAGTATAAAAGATGTGATGAATCTTCAAACTCCCAAAAACGCAGAACATCTAATCATAGGAGAAGATAGAGCTCGTGAGATAGACAAAACCCACCAACCGATGAAATTGCAAAAGTAAGGCGAAGACTTGAGTGTATATCCAGTACAGAAAGGGAATCTCCAAACTCAAAGTGGACGGCTTCTGCGACGATCTCACTCAGTCTATCCGATGTCGAACACTCTCAGCGTCTCTCCAAAGTTTGAGCAGTCCGAAGGCAAAGATGGGGCTTTTGATGGATGGAACTGAAGTGCTGTATTGGCATTGAATTCCGATGCCAGGTTTCGTTCGATGAAAGGGTTTCATAATAGCACAAAAGAACCAGAAATTCAGGTAATAAGGCAATGGGGTCATGGTTGGCTTCTGCCAAAGTATTCATAACGCTGCTTGGATCCTCAATCCAGAACGCCCCGTGGCATGAATCCCCGGTTCTCTGCATGCAGGTAGTTTCTCCCTCGTTTTTTCCACCTCCTTGCATCTTAAGCTTGCTTTTATTGCTTTCAGACCCTTCTCTTTTGTTTTTGCCCCTTTTCTGTGTCATCACCGGCTATGTTCACCGGAGCTGGACGTTGGAACCGCCCGACCTTGCTTTGCACATTCAGTCTTCAGCTCCCGCTATTTTATTTGTTTATCAGCGTCCATGCAAGCTTCTTTCTCAAAATTTTTACGTATCCGTTAATATAATAACTGACGTCAAGATCCGATACGATGATTTTTTAATTTTTAATTTTTAATTTGATACATGTATCTTTTCATTAATTTTTAATTTTTCCCTGTTTGTATATTTAATTTTATTGGCGCTAATAACCCTTTTGTATAAGAGCTGATCTAATTGTACGTAAAATTTAAAAAAAAATAATGGGTTAAATTAACTTTTGGTTCGCGTAATTTCCTTCAATTTGGATTTTAATCCTTTAAACTTCAAAATTGTATTTGTCGTCTTTGTTGTTTAGTCCGTCTAAAACTGTTAATTTCTGTATTTTTAAAAGAATCTAAATTAAAGGTTAACACCATTAAAATTGTTGACATGTCGTTGATGCTGTTATTTTTTATGATGTAGCTTGATGATTAGATACAGTCAATGCTTACACTGATTGGTTAAATTCATTTTTGGTTCCTATAGTTTTCCTTGATTTATATTTTAATCTTTGAAATATAAAAGTGATATAGTCTTGATTCCTTAAGTTTACTCTATCGAAAACTGTTAGTAGGAATGAATGGTCGATAGTTTATGTATGTGACGCACTTATTTTAACCTAAGGTCCGTTTGGCAAAGCGATAGAGAAATACTTATGGGTTTATTCACATAAGCCGAAGCAAATATGTGGAGGAGATTATCTCGTTTTACAGAAAAACACTGTTAAACATACTTATGGGTACAAGCTAAGCGTTGCCAAGCACAATCTTTGTTTTGTGTTTGTTTTGTGTTTAAGGCTTTGGACATGATCAGTGACTTTCATTGCAGGTCTAATGGGTACCTACTTTCTAGACCGCAACTTGTCGGAGCTAAGTGCCCTATTGGTCAAAATTGATCAGGCTAAAGACAGTCTCAAGTAGCAAGTTGAAGATTTGCAGCATCATGTCGCTTGTCTACAGTCTCATATATCGGCCAAGGAAGCCAACCTGCAGGAGGTAATGACAGAGGTTGCAAATGCTAAGACCCTTGTCACTGGTCTTCAAGCATAAGTGGAGGAGCTGACCTCCCAAAATGAGATCTTGACCTCCCAGAACGAGGCCATGATCGATGAGGTTCTCGACACTGCTACAGAGGCATTCATGCGAGCGCGGGCACAGGCGAAGTGGGCGTTTCAACAAGGGAAGACGTCCCGGTGGGAGCTCGACACGGCCATCGTCAATACGAATGTGGCTTCGAGTCTAACTCAATGCCCTTCGACGGCGAGGATAAGGCCTTGAGGCCTAAAGATGGCGAGGGCTAACGGAGTAGTAGGAGTTGGGATATCCGAAGATGGTGAGGTAGCCCTCTGTCTTTCTAGATATATATAACATTACTGTATTTACCCATTAAATAAATTTATTTTATTTTTTCTTTTAATTTTAATTTTAATATATAATTCACATGACCATTTATTTGGTTCACACAAAATTTTCATTAAATAAATTTACTTCATTTTCAAATACCCCAATTAGGGGAATGAGGAAGTGCAATTGAGATTACACAATGTTTGAAGGGTATTTTTGTCTTTTCCTTTAAATCTTGTATATCTATTCAAGTCCATATTTGGTTAAGTCTTGATGGCCAATTAATTTTTTTTTAAGTTTAAAAGATGGAAAATATATTAGAATTATTTCCATAATTATAAGCTAGTTTAAAAAATAATACTTTACATTTAAAATAAAAAATTAAATTATATAAATTGAATCTTACCTGTTAAAATTCGGCCTTGTACACCGAGACATGAATACGTGGCATTTCAAAGGGGAAAAAAAGAGTACGTGGCATTTCACAGAAATAAAAAAAGAAAGTGTGAATGAATGGTGCATGGCATCTGGCGACACAATGACGAAACATGAGGACACTTCTTCACATACTGTTCATGGCTGAAGAACTTTAAAAGAAGTAGCCATCTCTCAGCATTCAAAATTCCTCAGACTCTCCCGGAAGGAAAAAGGGAAGACCAAGTTTTCAGGAAGAAATGGAGCAACTGCGAGAAGAAGCCCAGATTGATGAGTTACCCATTCACTTGTTGGCTCACATATTTGTTTTCTTTTCTTCCTTCACTGATCTGGCCCGGTAAGTTTTCTCTGTCTTCTTATGTTCGCCACGCCCATGCTTAGCCACTTCCTCGTTCTCCTCTTAAGTAATGTTATCGATCGCGGAAAAATTACCAGGGCAAGTATTGTGTGCAAGAAATGGAAGCGAGGGGCAAAGGAATCTCTGGCCCGCAGAAGAAATCTGAACTTTGCAGGTTGGAAGGTGGATGATGAATCAGCCACTCGTCTCGTCTGCCATGCCTACAACCTTAGAGAACTCGACATGTATGCATCTGTGTCTACGTTTCTTCATTATATGATATTGCTCTGACATTTGCGTATTAATTTATGGAGGCTACCTGTTGGACAAATTATGGGCCGGTTTGGATGTTAGGTTTGAAATCTATGTTTCACAGATTCCGAGGTAAAATCTAGGTTTTGAAATGTGATTTATGTTTGGGAAGTTATAGCTTTTACAGATTTCGAGGTAAAAAAGTAAGAAAAAGTGGGTATAAAAGAGGAAAGTAAGAAAGAGAAAGAGAGAAAAA
>JANTPZ010139475.1:0-23408 GCA_025593235.1 Vachellia pachyceras | reverse complement strand
ATGTCACATTTAACCATTTTTAACTGGCTTTCTTTGTTTTTTTTTTAGTTTACATGATTCAGTTATTGGTATCAACGTGTCTTATACTTCCATCTCATGTCTGGATTGTTAATTTACCATTTATTATCATTTGATCACTTTTAGAAACTTGTACATAGACAAAATTTTTACTCGTGGAAGAACTGCAGAAACAATCGGTTAAAACAAATTTTGGCTAGTTCATCTGATGAGGCTCTTAATTAAACCAAGGACGAAGAAGATAAAGTGCATTGAATCTTTAATTAGAAGAATCACAAAGATGATTTCAAATACAAACAAGGGAACAAAAAAGAATTATTGATATGGTACTTGATTGTTGAAACTCGAAACTCCTTCATCTTACTTGAGTACATGAATGGAAATACAAACATATGATACACATCATCATAAGTGACATTGCTATATATTCTTTAATGTACATTTAAAATATCATCCCATTAACCGTTTAAGCTGCAGTTGAATTGTATCAAGTATCATTTCTGAAAGGGTCATAACTGTGTTCCTATGAAAAAAAAAATTTCAGTCCTAATGACTTTTTAAAAGCACGATCACACATCAAACAAGAGCGGTGAATAGATCATGATCCAAACGGTCGAATCGGCTATTAAATCATCTTTTTTGAGTCATATTACATTGATTCTCCTTCATTTTTTGATAAAATCACAATAAGGTCTCAATCAAAATAAATAACATATGAAAAGTCACATTGTCAATGACAGATGAAAGTGATGTCATTGACTAATGAAAATGACATCATTAATTAGATACAACGCTTTTTAGCTGTTATTTTTTGACGTGGTTTTCTTTCTCAATTTGTCTTGGCATTTATTTTTTGTCCGAGATGAATAAAGTGTCATTGATTTTTATTCCAACTCCAATTTAAATAAATGTTAAGAAACTTGAGTTTTGTGGTTAAACCTAAGTTTTGTCTAAATACTCACATTTTTTACAGAACCTAGGTTTTGTAATAAAATATATGTTTTGAAAAATTATTTTCTTATCAAATCCCACTCTTTCTTATAATAAATTTTTTCCCTCTTTTTCTTTTTTTCTCTTTTCTCTTTCCTACTTACTTTTTGTCTTGAACTCTATAAAAGCCAATAGCTTTCTAACCATAATAATCTTTCAAAACCTAGATTTTGCCTCGAAATCCGTAAAAGCTATTTTCCCAAAATCTATTTTTCAAAACCTAGGTTTTGTCTTGAACTTCGTAAAAGTTATTCTTATACGGACTTCTAATCCACCTTAACCAACTTCATTCTGAACAAGCCACTAGCTCGTTTATGAGTAAGCCACTAGGTAGAAATCCACTTCTAATTCCTCTTGTTCACAATTTAATCATACACCAAAAATAACACAAATTCATACAAAATCGAGGAAGTAACACCTGCCCAACACTCTGCTTTCTCCATTATTTCCGGCAAACAGCCACCAAGATTCGCCAGTGCAGAAATGAAAACTCTGTTGGATAATAATGGCACTAGAAAGCAAGTCAAGAGTGTAAGAATAACAACAAAACCTAGAAGGCATATGGTACCGTAGGAATAAGATAGCTCCGAAGCAAGAACATAAACTCTCCTAAAGTATATTAAGTTTCAAAGGCGTCATATCATTCAATTTAGCTACAAGCTACTATTAATAGAAAGGAAAGCGCCACCAAAACAAAATATAGAGAAGTAACTTTGACCTCCTAAACCCAAAAAAAAAAAAGCATAATGCTTAAGACATTCTCTGAGCTGCTTCATAGTTCTGGCTTGGGATTTAGAACCCATAATGCCACCACCCCACTTCTTCCTGTACGCATCATATTTGTCATTGAAGTTGGCCTGCACAGAAGGGAGTACAAAAAATAGCAAGGACCATTAATTTTTTGAATGTGAATAGACAGCAAGGGAACAATATAAAAAGTAAGCCTTAAATGACCTTGATTGCCGCTAGAATCTTGGAGAATTCTAACTTATCTTCATTCTTGACAGTTGTTAAGCATAAAACTGATGCAGTTTTCTTATGGACAATCTGTTAAAGCCGGCATGAATTGAATTAGATCCAGTCAGAACCCTAATAACCCACTAGACAAAATGTCTCAAAAAATCTTTCTTCTGAATAATGGCAAATATTACCGATCCCAATCGTGCCTTGCCCTTGACAATGCAGTAGGGAATTTCCATCTTTCTGCACAATGCCGGCAGTCAGACAACCAGCTCAATTGGATCTACATCATGCACGATCACAACCAGCTGAGCTTTATTCTGCAAGTTTAAAAAAATGCAGCTATCAAGTGTTAAGGAAAATACAGATATTGACTTTGTTGTTGACAGAGCACAATAACGTCATGCGATTTATAAAATTGACCCACGTATTGAGATAATACTTATTATTATCGTATTGTACATCAACGGGTAAAAAAGAAAAAAAAAAAGACATGCTTAATAAGGTAAGTGACGTGATTGAGACCATATCTCACAATAATAGGCTTCTTAGCTTCAGCAGGTTTTCCTTCTGCCTCTGCCTGAGCTCTCTTCAAGAGTCGCTTTTTCTTTTCAACTTTATCCTCAGGCCTGTACTTGAGGAGTATCTTGAACAGGCTGGTTGCTGCAAGTGAGATTAATAAAAGGTAATCAGTAATGCCCTTAGAACAAGAGCTGGTTCTTATATTGATATGAAGAATTCTCTCAACCTCCACCAAGAAAGCAAACACAACCAAGACAAAATAACTACTAATTTAGTGATTCTCAAGATACAATGAAAAGGGCATTATGCAATTAATGAACAACGTAAACCTATTTTTACTTTAAGAATTAGCCCCAATTTCAACATATCGACAACAGCTCTCAGGGTCTCAATTCTGGGGGAAAATGGGCAGAGATGCAATTGAACATGAAATAAAATATTACGAACATGCTGCCAAAGTCTTCTACGGGTGACAAGTTGATTTTCAATCAGAACCAGGCTAGCTTATAATACGTACAACCTTGACTTCTGCAGATAAAGAGTTTAAAGCTTAAACCAAAGGAGAATAAACATCTAAAACCGTTTTTAGAATCATAAATGTGAATCATACACTTGACTATATATACCTTTCAAAATCATACTCTTCACAACAATATGTACAGAAAAAGAAAACAAAAGTGAATAATGGCCAGTGTTGCAGATAAGAGAATCACGAATCCCAGGGCTCAATCAGTTTTCATACCAAGGTTCTTATCTAGTGTTTTGGTGAACTGGTTCAAAGCTGGAGGGACCTTCAACCTTTGCTTGAGGATTCCTTCTTCCTCTGGATTTGAACAGTCTTGGGCCACTTCATAAATCGGGTCAGGTCTCTCTTAGGAGGCAATGCCCCTCCAATCCCAAACTGTTTTGGTCGCATCTCAAATAGCGGGTTGACAACCTTGTCCTGAAGTCAAACAAATCATCCAATGAAAATGGAAGCCAAGTTGTATCACAAGTTAAAAAATACCCAAGCATGACAGATATTTTAGTTGAAGTCATATCAATTGAGATACTCACCTGCTTCTTCTTAGTAGCTGCAACTGGAGCCTTTACACCTCTTTTGGGAGCCTATCAAAAAAAAATAAAAGGTCCCCAGTTTATGAGCAAGGTCTATTGACAAGACCTCCATTAAGAGATAACTCAATATCAGAACCCACTTGAACTCTAAATCTAGGGCCCAGAACAACTATTCCTACAACTAAAATACTCCAATAACATGAAATGAGGATGTCCCCTTCAGCAACACAATGAAATTGGAAAAGAAATGAGGATACTAAAACCAAAGTATCAATAAAAGAAGATATAGATCAGAACATTCAATTAGAAGTATGAGGAGAAAGGGGGCATTTCCTCACCATGGCTGCTGATTCACTGCTGCCAACTTCAAATTTACAATGAATGAAAACCCTATATCAAGAAATAAATTTAGTTAGGGATGAGCATGTATCTGTTTGGTTCAGTCTGGTTCAAAAAAAAATGCCAAAACTCAACAGAGGGGAAATGGCATCAACCAGACCAAACCAAATACTGCAAATGAAGGGGAATCAACCTAACTGAGATAATTCAGTTCTGTTATTCTACTTCGATTTGGGTTGTTGGTTCCTATTCAGTTAGGCCCATATTTCCTACTATTTTATTCAAAGTAGGATGCATAAACCTTGAATAGAAACATGGCACCAAAAAAGGCTAAAAAAGGCATGAAACAGCAACAAGGAGAATACCAAAAACATAGCATCCCATCTTCCCAGTCTAAAGCACAGAAATCATTTTACTATCTCTGCTAACATGAGCCAAACACACAAATCAGAGAACCACAGTAGTTTTGCATTCAAGTCTCAGTAAAAAATTCATTATGCTAAAAAAAGACAGAGTAACCGGAGAACTATATGCCAATTATCCATTATGCTAAATTAGGCTAAATGTATCGTTTAGCAGAAAGGGTCATTTCAATTTCCTACAGGCTGAGACACGCACAATAATAGGAAAATGGATTTTTCAAATTTTCTTTTCATACACATGCATAATCTTACTTATAAACCACTTTCCAATCATTAATCAACACAAAATTAACCATCCATATGCAGTCCCAATCTGTGCAGCACCTCCCCTTATAGGGTTTCATGCTCAAATTTTATACAACATCAAATCAACATAATCCAACAAATTCCAAATCATGCATAGATTTGGATTATGACACTTACCACTTCGAATTCCTTCTTTTCTGCGCTTTCTCTCTCAAGATTCTTGTAGGACCTCTCTTGATCTCTTCAAGAACACCATTAGAGGAGAAAATAAACTGAATAAAAGGAAAATCTGCTCATAACTTGTTTCTACGGAAGATTTCAAATTAAAAACCACTTCTTACCCTTGATTCTTGCTTGATTTCTTCACTTTTCCAATGAACGACTGTGCGACACCAGTCATGGCTCCGGACACGCGATCCAATGAACGACTAAGCAACATGGAGCAATAGTTGCAGCTTCATAGAGCTTCCATCGACTCCGTTAATTCCCGCCTGGACACTCAAGGCCAAGCTATTGATGAACTGAAGCTCTCCACTGCGAAAATAGATGAATGCCTCAAGGAAATCTCAGCCCAACTATCGTCTATGGCTTCCAATACTGGGAAGAAGCTAGCTCAGGGGACAGGCGAGGGTGCGTCGGCGTCTTTCTCTTCGCCTTGGGTTCCTCCTTTTGGATCATTCCATGAGATCCAGTCACCTCCGCCACCGTATATTATTCCCACAAAATAGAGTCGCATTGAGTTACCTAGATTTGAGGGGTCCGATTTTCATGGGTGGGCTTACCGGTGCTGACAATTTTTTGAGGTTGATGGCACCCCTCAAGACCAACGCATCCGTCTGCTTAGTATCCACTTGGAAGGTCATGCTCTGAGATGGCATCAAAACTTTATGCGCCATCAGTCTTTTGCTGACATCTCTTGGTCTGAGTACTTTGGCCAAATGGAGAAGAAGTTCGCTGACGTGCGTGAAGAACAACCAACGATTGCTTTAAAGAAACTCCAGCAACTCGATAGCCAAGTTACCGACTATAAGCAATGATTTGATGAAATTTTATCATAGGTCGATATTCCCGAAGAAGTGGCCATGCGTCTATTCATCGGCGGCCTACGATCCGATATCTAGAAGTGCATTCTTAATTTCAAGCCATCCTCTCTCGCCAGTGCCATGTCTTGCGCGCTAATGCAGGAGGCCACCATTACCGCCTTGAACGAGCACGCTCCTCCAACATCAATGGGAGGTTACAGGCACACGACGTCTACCGCCATAAGATCGTTTGGGAATTTCAATGGGCCCAAATCCATCAACCATTGGGTTCCAACTCCAGCCTATACTTGGCGAGCCCATACTCTCCCTTGACTGTACAATCGAAACCCAAGCCATTGGACTCATTTTCAGCGGCCGAACAGTCCTTGCCTTTGCCCACTGCATCAGTTGCATCAGCCTCAGGACCTCCTTCGAAACCTTCACGGCAGCTAACGAAGAGAGAGATGGATGAACGGCATCGGAAGGGCTTATGCTCTTGGTGTCCTGAGAAGTACACTAGCAGTCACCGCTGTAAGGACTCTCATCTTTTCATGCTCATAGTTGATGATGATGAGGAGAAATTTGAGGATGCATTAGACGAGGTTCCAGCATCGGAGACAGGTGTTATTAATGCCATTGAGGGCAGAGAAGCCACATGCACCTTGAGATTGCTGGGAACCATCAAGAATTGTCGCATAGTTATTTTGGTAGACACTAGGAGCACCCATAATGTGCTCATTGCTTCTTTGGCTAAACGCCTCCAATTAAAGCCACAGGAACGCAGTGTTGTCCACTTGACTGTTGCTGATAACCGTCAAATCCAGGTTCGTAAAAGTTGTACTAACCTTTCCTAGGAAATGGGGAACTCGGTGTTTTCAGCTGACTTTCTAGTGATGAAGATTGGGGGATATGATATGATCTTGGGAATTCAGTGGCTCAGAACCATCGGCCCTTTCTCTATGCATATGAATCTAAGGCTCTTTGAGTTTATGCTGAAGGATACTAAGGTGGAACTACATGGCATTGGGCATATGGATCTAGCAGACACAAAGGAGGTTACCTCTAAGCATGAGTTGCTTTTGGCCACTCAACTATTGCTTATTTAGGACTCCTCTCATCTGAAGTTGGGGATGAACCATTCTGCATCCCTATCCGAGTCCCAACAACAGGAGTTGCAGCTGGTTTTGGATACTCATTTGGATGTTTTTGCTGAGCCTAAAGGTCTGCCACCTTCTCGCAGGTTTGATCACTCCATTCATCTTCAAGAGGACAAACCTATCAATTGTAAACCGTACCGCTATGGTCCAGCCCAGAAGACAGAAATTGAAAGGCAAGTGCAAGAGATGCTGTACTAAGGAATTATTCGAAAAAGTTCTAGTTCCTTTGTAGCCCCTGTGGTCCTAGTTCAAAAGAAAGAGGGCACTTGGCGCTTTTGTATTGATTATAGAAGGTTGAATGAAGCTACCATCAAGGCCAAATTTCCAATACCCGTGATTGAAGAGTTGCTAGATGAATTAACTGGGGCCTTTTATTTTTCTAAACTGGATTTAAGGGCTGGTTATCACTAAGTCAGGATGCACACCACCGATGTTCACAAAACTGCTTTCAAGACACATGAAGGTTTATATGAGTTCTTGGCCATGCCTTTTGGACTCACCAATGCCCCCGCAACATTTCAGAGTCTTATGAACTCAGTTTTTAGGTCTTTTCTGAGGAAATTCATATTGGTTTTCTTTGATGACATACTTATCTATAGCAAGGATTGGGATTCACATATGCAGCACCTAGATATAGTCCTCTCAACTTTGCACCAGCATCAATTATATGCAAAGGCTTCGAAGTGCATTTTTGGTGCTACTCAAATTAACTATTTGGGTCATATTATCTCTGCCAAGTGAGTTCAAGCAGATCCAAAGAAGCTGGAGGCTATTGCTTTTGCTAGCAAAGCCTTAGCCCCCAAGAAGAATCCACTGTCAGCTTATGAAAGGGAGCTCCAGGAAATTATTTTTGCTGTGAAACAGTGGAGGTCCTACCTTTATGGCCGCAAATTCATCATCAAAACGGATCAACAACCCTTGAAACACCTTCTGGAGCAAAAAGACTTGAACCAAGAACAATTTAAATGGCTCCATAAGCTGTGGGGGTTGCATTATGAGATTGTATATAGGCGGGCCAGCGAGAACACGGCAGCTAATGCTCTGTCCAGGCGAACAGAAGGCTCTTGTTTGGCTATAACAGCACCTATATCTCCTCTTTATGATAAGGTCAAGGGCTCTTGACAAGGGGATAACCATTTACAATAACTTATCAAGGCCTTAGAACATGATCCCTTGTCACATGCCAAATATTGATGGCATAACTAGGTGCTGAAACGTCAAGGGAAGCTCGTGGTAGGGGTGATCATGGACTTCGCCAAGAATTACTTTAGTATTTTCATAATGATGGGATTGGAGGCCACTCAGGTATACATCCTACCTTTAAACGCCTTTCTTCATTTTTTTATTGGAAGGGGATGGAAAAGGATGTCAGAAATTTTATTAGAGAATGTCCAATATGTCAACGGTTTAAATCTGAATTGGTTGCTTCCCCTGGCTTGCTGCAACCTTTACCCATACCTGAGCACATTTGGACAGAGTTATCCATGGATTTTATTGGGGGTCTTCCAAAATCCTACTTTAAAACCACTATTTTAGTAGTGGTCGACAGACTTTCTAAGGCTGCCCACTTTATTTCTCTTAAGCACCCTTTCACAGCTGTAGATGTTGCGCAAGTTTTCCTAGACAATGTAGTAAAATTACATCGATTTCCTAAATCCATAGTGACAGATCGTGACTCAATTTTCTATGGCAAATTTTGGCGAGAATTGTTTCGTTTGTATGGGGTTCAACTACATTATTTTTCAGCTTATCATCCTCAAAGGGATTGCCAAACCAAGGTTCTCAACCATTGTTTAGAATGTTATCTTCAATGCATGACTGGGGACTTCCCTAAACAATGGGTCAAGTGGCTGTCTCTAGCTGAACTTTGGTACAACACTACTTATCATTCTGCCATTGGAATGTCTCCTTTTGAAGCTGTGTATGGGGTCTCTCCGCCTGTCCATCTTCCTTATATAGCTGGGGATTCTCCTAATGAACTGGTTGATCGAAGTTGCCTTGATAGAGAGCTGGTCCTACAGACTCTCAAGCAGCACCTTCTACATGCTCAACATCGAATGGTGCAGCAAGCAAACAAGCACAAGACTGAACGCCACTTTGAGGTTGATGATTTGGTATACCTCAAACTCCACCCTTTCAGGAGGAACCTCATTAATAATTCCTCTTTGCACAAACTGGCTGCAAGGTATTTTGGGCCTTTTAAGGTTCTCAAGAGGGTTGGTAATGTTGCTTATGAACTGGAACTCCCTCCAAAGACTCGGGTGCATCCAGTTTTCCATGTTTCTCTTCTTAAAAAGCATGTGGGACCTACTACCATAGCCACATGATCCTTGCCACATCTGGACGATCAAGGACAATTTCAGCTGGAACCCAAGGACATCTTGGGACACAATTATTAAGCGCCATAACCTGCCTGTGACTCAAGTTTTGGTGCGCTGGAAGTTCTCTCAACCAGAAGATGCAACCTGGGAAGACCTTGCGGTGCTGCAGCAACAATCTTCCCAGTTCTAGACTAAGAGTCCTCCGCTTAACACCATCCTTGTGGACAAGGATTTTTCATTGAGGGCAGTATTGATATATGTTATTTCATATGTTTACTCTTACTGTTATGAGAATGTTTCTAGAAGAGGGTAAAATAGTAAGAACAACTAAGAGTTAGTTAGAAGAGAGAGAGAGCAACAAGACAATGAGGAAAAGGGAAAAATATACACTGTGTACCTGATTATTTTCCTTTTCGTGAATGAACTTTGCATTTTCTCCTTCTATTGATATCACCTCTCCTCTTCTTCACACCTCCTCTCTCTCCTTTTCTTCTTGTTCTTGGCTGAAAAGGGCCTCTTGAAATGGCTTGGAGGTCTTTTTAAAAGATGATCACATGTTAGAATTCATGTGGGATTCACTTTCTATAACTTTATACTGATATATTCTACCATATTGTTATAGTATCTCTTTTGCTTCAAGTCTTGCAACAAGAAGACTACATGTGGCATCATTAGAAACCCAACCTTTCAACAGGCCCTTTGGTGTGTCCTCTTTGTTCTGGCGATGGCATCAATGGCGGCGGCTCATCTATCTCTGTGTCTTTATTTTAGGGTTAGGGTTTAAGTTTGGATGTGTGCTTTGAGCTTTGAGTTGTAATGTTTGGGCTTTTGCTTTGTGGTTTTTGTGGCTTGTTTTAGTTGGATCTTGGTGCTTTTTGAGGTTTGTTATGTAGTATTCTCTCTTAATATATCAAGGGAAATTTGCAATCAGGTTCCAAATAGGAGAATTAATGAATAAAATATCCCAAATATTCATAAAATTACTATAATGTCCCAGGAGTAGTTACTGAGGTTGTCATTAACAACTTTATCAATTTTCATTCACAAATTCAGCAGCTACTCCTAAAACCCTATAATAATTTTGTGAATATTTGAGACTTTTTGTTCATTAATTCTTTTATTTGGGACTTAATTGTAAATTTATCATATATCAATTATTCATGTTGGCAAAAAGAAAAAAAGAAAAGAAACCCAACCTTTCACTTTACAAAACTTTAATTTCCTTAAAGTTACTTTATTCTGCCGGAAATGTTTTTCAAGAATTCCTTGATCACTTGACCAGTGTAGGTTCATTAAAAATTCTCATATTTCATTTAATCATTCCATGATTTTTCTATCTCATTTTGATTTCCAAAAAAGACCTTAATGAATTTATTTCAAAAACCCTAATTCAAGGGATTTTTAATCATTTTTTCTTTCTTTCCGGCAAATTGTTTCTGACTTTATCATAAAAACAATTTTATAAATTTCTATAATACTTGAGCTATTTTTCTTCACTTTAAAATCAAATATCTTAGGCCTCTGAATAATTTAAATAATTATATTTGACTAAAAATTCATTAATCTGCCAAATATGAAATAATTGTTAAAAATCCATTCTAAGATATTTCTATCTTTTTGTCCTCCATTCTATCTCAAATATTGTTTAAAGAACTCTTTTCTTCATTTTCCGGTTTCCAATGTCATTTCCTGATATCTAGGTCATTCAACTTTTCAAAATGACCATTTTGTGTTTACTTTTCTACATTTGCAAAATGTTAGTTTTACCCTTCCTTTTACTTTCTTCTATATATACCCTTCCTTTCATTTCCTTTTACTCTTTGGACCCTTAACTTATATGAGCTACTCGTTTAGCCTTTATTTCCAATTACAAAAACACGGATATTACACAGTACGCACCTTATATTTAAAATTTTAAAAATAATAATGTTATGAAATTAAAGAAAGAAGAGAATTAGAGAATAAGAAAGAATTGTTCTTATTCTTTATATGAAGTGAGTAGTACAGAAGGATGCATTCTATTTATAGGCATAACTTTACAATATCACCATAAATCAATTCCATGATTGCAGGAATTGTAGATATCCACATAATATTATAGGATTATTGGATATAAAAGATAATGGGAGATTATGGAAGATATGGACATTCACATAATATTCATAACACTTTCCCTTAAATATCCATTACTAAACCTGTGCCTTATTAAAACCTTCAAAGAAAATATAGTGAGATAAAAACAAAGAAGAACAAGAGCCAACAATTATAAATACACTTCATAATGATGCCTCATTAAAAACCTTTCTAGAAAACCTAGTGTAACAAAACCTATATTAAAAAGAGTACAACGTGTATCGACTTCACATCTTGATGATATCACTTGATATCTTTGAGTCTGTAAATTTTGACACCATGAACAAGCTTTTCAAATACGGTATTAGAAAGTGACTTGGTGAACAAATCCACTAGATTTTCACTGGAACCAATTGCTGGATATTAATTTCACCTCCTTTTTTAATGTCATGAGTGAAGAAAAACTTTGGTGAAATATTTTTTGTTTTATCGCCTTTGATATAAATGTACATCCACATGTAAACATATATCCCATTTTAGATTTAACTTTATGTGAATCAGACAAAAATCCAGCATTTGTGTAACGAATCAGTTCACGCTTGGATGGGTAAAGGTGTGAATTTAGTAGTAAAGTTAATGGTCAGGAGCACCCAGCACAATTAATTTTTTAAAAGTGTAAATTTAGCAATAATCAATTAATAAGGGTGTAAACATAACAACACTATTGACTCTCCCTAACTCTATTAACCAGTTGTCATATTTTAGGTTTAAGGAGTTTGTTTTGGATCATTTAGGTAATTAAAACTACTCATTTTCGCTTAACTTCCTTCATAAAAGTTGCTCTAAATAATTTTTTCTTTCAAATGGTAATTAAAACTTCTCATTTTTTATTACATTTTTAAAAATAAAAAAGAAAGAAAAAAGTTAAGCAAAAAGGTGGCTTTGATTGCCATTAGAAAAATATTATTATTTAAAGAAACTTTTGTAAAGGAAGTTTAGAAAAAAAGTCATAGTTTTGATTGCCTAAATGATCCCAAAATGAAATGTAATACCCTAAAAACAATAAAATATGCTTGCCGATTAACAGAGTTATGGAAGGTTAACACCCTTATCAATTGATTATAGCTAAATTTGCATCCTTAAATAGATCATGGTGCTGGGTGCTCGTGATCAATAACTTCATTGTAAATTTGCACATTTACCCTACTTGGATACACCTTAGTATAATAACATTATATCTATAGTGCCTCTTAGATAAAGAAGAATAGCTTTACTCCATTCCAATATTTTCATTATGGTGAAGAATATATATCTTGCTAATAGGTTAACAACAAATGATATGTCAATGTGTTTGTGATTAGCAAAATACATTAATAATTCAATAGTATTAAGGTATGATATTTCTGAACCAAGTAATTCTTGGTCTCCTTCTTCACTTCTCTTTCAAGATCTAAAAGGATCTTCATCAACCTATAGAGACCTCGTAACCATTTGAGGTACATAATGGATGCGACTTATCCATGGAAAATTCCTTTAAGACCTTCATTTTGTATGTTTCTTGATATCCAAATATCTCATTTTTCATGTACTCAATTGTAATCCCAAACATAATTTTGTCTTTCCTAGGTATTTCATTTCAAATTCCCTCTTCAAACAATCAATTTCCTTTTAAAGTTCTTCAAGAGTGTTGGCCAATGTGTGGCATCAATTATCCCATGGCGGAGGCCCAGTTGAGGGGCCAAGTCATAGTCAAACCATGGCGCTTGGGCGTCTGCTCTACTGTGGGTTAAGAAAATAGAGTTGCGCCCTGACTAACAGTTATAGCTTTTAGTCTAGTGGTAAGCGCTTGATCCTAACAATTTGTATCAGAGCCAAGGTCATGGGTTCGATTCCCAGCAGGACAATTGCTGAGGGGGAGATTGTTGGCCAAGATGTGGCATCAATTGTCCCATGGCGAAGGCCCAGTTGAAGGGCCAAGTCATAGTCGAACCATGGCGCTTGGGCGTCTACTCTACTGTGGGTTAAGGAAATAAAGTTGCGCCCTGACTAACAGCTATAGCTTTTGGTCTAGTGGTAAGCACTTGATCCTAACAAGGAGCTCCAATGATGTTTATTATAACAATTATAACAAACTTACTCCCATCAAAATACATAAGCGCATTGAATCATTTTTATATCATTTTTTCAACAAATATTCACAAGTCAATTCTACCACATATGCCCTGATTGGTTCAAGTCATAGAAGGACTTGTTTAACTTAATTGAATATTGTTTTAGAGAACTTGCATTTGTTGCTTATGGCGTCTTGAGTCTTTCAGTGACTTTCATATAAATATAACTGTCAAGTGTGCAATATAAATCAGTAATCACGACATGCATTATACGCAAATCAAACCCTTCATTTACTATTAAGCTAATCAAGTAACGAAAAGCAATCGCATCCACTACTGGTGAATGCGCTTCTTTAAATCGATATCAAACCTTTGTGTAAAACCTTGAGTTACAAGACATGATAAATGTCTTATAATTTCACCTTTTCATTTCTCCGATTGGGACAAGATAAAGAAAGTAAAAATTGTAAATACCGGAAAAAAAAAAGCGTAAACATTGAGTTTGTCTCTAACTCCTAGGTGCAGGATCCAATCCGTTTCAGATTATGAAAGTAAAATATAATACAATGTAAATACACAAACACACACACTATTTTGAGTTTCAAAAAATCTGTTAGTACAGAATTTGACCACGAGAGAGTGAATTGGTCACAATAGAAATTTAAAACTTAAATCACAGGAATAAAAACAAAGCCACCGAGAGTTCAGAGAAGAAATAGACACGGCGATTTATCCTGTTTCGGTCCACTCTAACCTACGTCCAGTCCTCAGAGCTCCTTTAAGATTTGCAATCCACTAAACGCAAACAATCAGGCTTCACAAGCCTTTACAATTAAGGAGTCACACTCCCCCTCACTATTTGCAAGATAACAGAGACCTTCACTCTTTGTTTTTCAACAATTCTCACAGCCCAATAAACTCAAAGCCCCAACTTTGAGTTTCTCAGCGTATACAAGAATGAATCACGAGTTTAAACTCTCAAAAGAGTAGATATGATAAACACTGAAGCTCACTGAACAATACTGTGTGTTTTCAGAAGGAAGAGACAGAGAGCGTATGAATAATAGCGTTGTTGATCGTCGTCTCTTTCCATCTTCAATGCTTCTGTATTTATAGATGAAGTCTTTTGAATCTATCTGTTAGAGAGAGCCAAGTATCCGTTACTCAGATGGAATGGCCGTTGTCTCTGGTTGGTGAGAGCATTGAATGCGGCAATAAATGAAATCTTTCAACGTTGGTGAAGACTGAAAATTCTGATTGCTTCTCATTTTTCGGAGATCTTCAGCAGGCGAAGCTTTTCCTATTTCATAGGTTAGTAAACGAGCATTTATGGTGGCAGGTAGGATTTAAAAAACTTTGACAGAAATAAGGAAGGATTTGGTAAAAGTGAAGTTCCGTGTCAAACGCTGCTGTCAGATGAGGTAGGACTCGAGTTGTGAGAATTGTCACTCGAGTTCTGTCTCATGAGTTCACAGCAATTCAAAACATTATGTGATAAAACTTCATGTTTTTCAAAGTGTCTGACCCGAGTTAAGAGAACTTTTATTTGAAAAACTCGAGTTCACAATGCAAGTTGTGAAATCATGTTGTGCAACTTGAGTTTTGAAAAGAGAGTAACTCGAGTGTTTGAAACTTGAATACTGTGACTCGAGTTGATGTTGAAAGTTCTTTTGTAATCAAGTAATGCAACTTGAGTTATATGCTTCAGTAACTCGAGTTCTACTATATTAAAAAGCTTCCTCAGTAGTTCAAGGTCACGAGACTCGAGTTAAGTGAGCCTAGAACTCGAGTTGTTACAACTTGAAGTGTGGAACTCGAGTTGTCTTTGAAAGTTTAGGGGAACTCGAGTTCTCCACTACTGCAACTCGAGTTTTAGCACATATGATTTCTAGAAAATAGATTTTTAGGCATGCAACTCGAGTTGTAAAATAGCTGTGACTCGAGTGACCTTAACTTGAAGCTGAAAAACTCGAGTTAATGATGCAAGTTCAAGATGACTCGAGTTGTTGAACCTCCTAACTCGAGTTGTTGCACATAAAATTGCTTGGACAAAAGGCTTAAGGCATGCAATTCGAGTTCTGCAAAGTGTGCAACTCGAGTCATCACAACTTGAAGTTGAAAACTCGAGTTTCATCTGAAAGTTTTCAAAAACATAGGCATGCAACTCGAGTTCTGCAGCATCTGACTCGAGTTTTTGAACTGTAAAACTCATTTTCAAAATTTCAAAAGTCATTTCCAAATCCTGCCATGTAACCTTGAATTAAAACTTTGTTATCATCAAAACAAGGTATCAATAAAATCAAATACAAAAACATGCTTATGTAATACTCAGAATAGAAGCAAAACTCAAATCTAAACAAAAGCATAAATTTCATACTCTTTTGAAGCGTCCTGAAAACCACATATTCCAGATTTCAAGATGGCTTTTATAAATTTTAAAATGGTTTTTACAAATTTTGAGATGTTTTGTCTTGACTTACATTCACCGTTAGAAAAAATGAATTCCAAGCATAATAAGATCAAGGGTCACAGTGATGAAGATAATTATTCCAATAGAAAATGCAGAAAATATAAACAAAAGAGCAAGAAATTGGAGAATAGATTCAAGAATCACCACATCCAAATTTTATAGAGGTTATGTAAATTAAAGCTATTATTTAAATTAAAGTTTCACCATGCATATAGAATGTCTTTAATGTAAAGTGAAAATACATCATACCTTGGTTAGAGACTCATGCTGATAACATATACTTAAATTAAATTTCATGATGTCTAATTAATATGATGACATCTACTTAAATTATAACATTAAATAATGTCCTTGAGATCCTTGATAACATTAAAATTAAATAAAATTACATATATTAATAACACGATGTCATTTACTTAAATTAAATTAAGACATTTGAAAAATATAATAACATGATGTCATCTACTTAGATTAAATTACAAATATTAATATGATATTAAATAATATTCTTGAAATTCCTAATTGACACTTACATATCTAAAATAATATCGTACAAGATAAACTACTAATATATTTTTAAGATCATTAAGATGATTCAAAATATTTAAAAAATAGATTAAATCTTTCTAACAATCAATTAAATACAAAATAACCTTTTTAGATGATGAAATTACATAGGAAATAAAAAGCCACTCTGTTGGAAGTCCTCTTAGAATAATCTTTTATTGTCTTTTCCACTTGCACCTTTTGGTAGTTGAATATTAAACAAGATATTTAATAAAATTAACATAATTTCTCTTTGCATTCCTATCACCAATTAGTTAAAAAGGAAAATCAAATGTAGTTATAAAGCCGATTTCAATTTTATTGTTTCAAATTGATTTGATTGAGATTTTTTTAATTCCATTTTTTATGTTTTTACTTTGTTTTAATAAAAATCATTTTAACTTTTATATATTAACACAGTTACTTTAGCAAACACTACCCCCAAAATAGGCAAAGTTCCTCCTACAATTTCATGGCCTCCACAATGCAAACAACACAAACTCCTCATCTTGGATTAGCTATGCAGTTTCATCATGCGTGTCAAGTAGTTGCTACACACAAATTATAAGATATTATAAAGAAGAGGAATACTTTGTATGATATTATGAGGACGTGTTAAATTTGTTAGTGTAGGATTTGATCAAGAGGGGGTGAATTGGTCAATTAAAGAAAATTAAACTTAAACCACAGAATAAAATTAAAGTCACCGAGAGAGAGAGAGGAATGATGAACACAGAGATTTATCATGGTTCGATCCACTTGACCTACGTCCAGTCCTTAGAGCACTTCTAAGATTTACAAATCCACTATCAACAACATATAAGGCCAATAATGCCTTTACAATGGAGAATCATACTCTCCCTCACTATATGCAATAAAACAGAGACTCACGCTCTCTGTTTTCTGATAAATTTACAGCCCAATGGATTCAAGGTCCCAACCTTGAATTTCTCTCAGATTTACAGAAGGTAATGCTCAAAGGAACTCTCTCAAAGAGTAGATATTTAATGCTGAAGCTTAGAAGAATATTGCAAGATTTATAGAGAATATATTGAATGCCTATAAAAGCTTGTATTAATGCTCGTCACCGTCTCTGTAATGAATTATCGGTCCTTTTATAGATGAGAGTAATAAATTTGCTGTTAGTGACATTTAAGTGTCTATTACTCTCATCAACCAACTCTTCGTCTTCGCCATTAATGCTATAATAAATGCTTCTGAGTAACGTGGGCGACAAAGGCTTGAATAATGCAATCTGTCTGTGAGGACAGCTTTTTCTCTTTCTATGATCCTGGGCTTCTACATTTATGAAGGTAGGTGAAATTCAAACGTTGTTAGTCATGAATAAAGAAAGATGCAGAGTAGGTAAAAGCTGTTAGAGAGAGAGAGAAGAATAGCCGTTGAAAAATAATACTCGAGTGTTGATTCATAGTACTCGAGTGTTAATCAAGCATTTTGAATTTATAAAACAATATTTGAGTGTTTTCTGTCAATGCTCGAGTTTCACAAACACTTTTGAAATTGCTCGAGTGTTATCTGAGAGTATTGCAGAAGATTTTGAAATTTGATGTAAATACCCGAGTGTTGAAATTTTTATACTCGAGTGTTAAGAAGACTTTAAGTTACTGCTCGAGTGTTCAAATGAAAATTTGAAGTGAAATAAATAGAAATATCACAATACTCGAGTGTTAGAATTTCAATACTCGAGTGTTGTCACCTTTCTTTACCATTACTCGAGTGTTTTGATGGAGGTGTTGTGTTTTGTGAGAAAATATGCTCGATACTCGAGTGTTCAAAAATATGTACTCGAGTGTTGTCAATACTTCCACCAAACACTCAAGTGTTGTGCTTGAAGTGTTGTCTTTCGTTTCAAAACTTTGCCCGATACTCGAGTGTTGAAAACTAGCACTCGAGTGTTGGCAACACTTCCTCCACAACCCGAGTGTTATGCTTCAAGTTCAAGTATTTTTGACTCAATACTCGAATATTCAGAACTCAATCTCGAGTGTTGCCAATACTTTCATTTGTAACTCAAGTATTCTGCTTCAAGTGTTGAGTATTCTTTTTAAAACAAAGCCCGATACTCGAGTATTACAACACAATACTCAAGTGTTGTCAATACTTCAAACAATACTTGAGTTTCATACGAAAGTATTCTGATTTTAATACCATTACTCGAGTGTTTCAAAACATCACTCGAGTTATTGCAACACTTCATCTTAATACTTGAGTTTTCACTTGAAGTGTTAAATTTCATAAACATTTTAACTCACAATGCTCGAGTATTAAAATCCAAAACTCGAGTATTATCAACACTCTCAACAAGAACTTAAGTGTTGTCTGAAAGTATTGATTTTTAACTTATGAAAAACCTTGATACTCGAGTATTAAAGCACAGTACTCGAGTATTCTCAATACTTTAATATAAACTTGATAACTTGATCACAAAACTCAAATATTTCACTAAGAACACTTAATCATCAACAATGCGAGCTTTATAGTTCCTGAAATCATTTTGTTATCATCAAAATAAAGCATCAACAGAATTAGTGGAAGAGAGAAAGTAAGTGAAAAGATTAAAAGGCTTTGAGGATTACAAAGTAGTGAATGAGAATTAAATGGTTTTCTTAATGAAGGCCATTTGGATGGGAAGCAAAGAATTAAGAGTGTTGAAACTTGACAAATTAAAGATTGAAGGAAAATATGGGCAACAACCTGTGTTGAAGCTTAAAAAAAAGGAAATTTATCATCATGTCCCAAATAGAAGAATTAATGAACAAAATGTCCCAAAGATTGACAAAAGCAACATCGGGTCCTAGCAGTAGCTAGTCCGGTTGTCATTAGCAATCTCACCAACTATCAATAATAACCGGACCAACTACTGTTGAGACATTATGGTGATTTTGCCAATCTTTGGAACATTTTATTCATTAATTGGGTTAATTGGAATCTGATGGTAAATTTCCTTAAAAAATCATTAGTTTGAAACCAAAAAAATGGTGATCAAGGAATGGGACTAGAGGGTCCTTAGGGTAAGACATCTTCTAGGAGGAGGGAAAATGGATAAAAGAAAAGTAGTAATAGTTGCCTAGGGAGAGAGCTCATTATGGTTTCATTTTCCATTTTAATTATTTTAACTACGTAGGAATATTTTTGTCATTTAACATCATTAAAAATTTTCATTAGGTCTCGAAGCATACTTGGTAATTTGTTAAAAGTGTAGAACTCAAATTGGATTTTCGTATTTTAGCTAGATTTAATAAATATTTTTCTCTTAAAATGTATAACTCTACTTCTCCAATTTATTAAAATATAACTCATAAAAAATTTTCACATGGCTCTTCCAACCCTATGCTATATAATTACGAAATATTAGTGAAGCGGTTAATATTTTGAAACTATGACATGTTATGGACTCCTCATACCTTGTGGTATTGCAAAATAATTGAGAATACTATAGAAATGTATGTTGTAAATTGGTTATGATTTTGAGTTATGGGTTTGAGTTGTGATTAAGCATATGGAATATGTTGGATTTAGCAAATTTTTAAAGCCCATAGCAAAAGTTTACACTGCCGATCATATTGACTGACATCACACCTAGACATTCTAAGTTTTAGATGCTATTGTGAGCAACTATAGAAAGAAAGTAGAGGTGTGTAAATATCATGTTGGATCGGATAACCCCCAACCCGGTGTCCAATCTAAAATAATACCGGGTCTGACTTAGACATAACCAAGATTTGTCTAGATTTAATCGAATTAGACTGAGCTATCGGACTGGTTCATTTATTCAAAAAATAAAAAATAAAGATGTGAGGATGGTGACAAGGAATGATGAAGAGAAAGTGAGAGAAAGTGTTTGTGTCGATTTAATGGTTTGATGAGATTGGGGAATAGGGAGGGAGGAAGAGAGTAGACATTTCAAACATCAAACGGGAGGGACTTTTTTCCCCCTTCCCCCCTTTTAATCTCCCTCTTTTGGACTTGTTTTTCTTTTACTTTTAATTGGCACGTCAAGGCAGTGTTTGGTTGTGGTTTTTTCCGGTGGGAGATGAGGGGATGGAAGGTTGGAGTGTGTTTGGTTTGGGAAATGGAGGGGATTTGTTAAAATTTTTGCCCTCCCCTCCAAAAGTGTGGTTTATTTTAGGGGAGAGAAATAATTTGTTTCATGATGACCATATTGCCCATACAGAATTTTAATATTCCAATTCTACCCATCTCACTTGAAATATTTTTTCTCCTCAGCATCTTCAGTTCGGCGTCACTTAAAACCTCTATCCCCATAATTTGTTTCATTCTATCATTAGGTACCTCAACGTATTTCAGATCTTTCTAAATCTTTTTCAACTTTCCTCTCTTCATGTTTTTTCAACGTATTTCAGATCTTTCAAAACTTAATTGTCCCATATGCTCATAACAAAAAACTTCTGCTGCTAAAATTAAATCTTAACCCCACATTTAATCATAAGCGAGGTAATAAGTTTTATAGATTCAAAGGTCAGAAAATAATTTTGATATAAATATTATAAAAGAAGAAAATAAATATAAATAAAATGATAAAGATATACTTCTCTACATTTAATTAACTCCCTTCTTCCTCTGAATCAAACAAGAAATGTCACCTCCCATACCTATAACCTCACCTCACCTGAACTAACCTCCCCGTCATTAACCAGCGCTCCATTGAACCGAACAAAGCCAAAGGATTACGACATTACGTGTTGTTTTACTGTGTCATATTTGTTAATGGTTAGACTTGGGTACTAATCGCTGCTTTATATAAGCTGATAATTGGCCGAAGGCCGTAGGACTGAATGATTTTTTTTGTGGACATTCAATTAGACTAGTTTATTTCATGGCTTGAATATATGCATCAGCCAAAAGCAGGACAAAATGAAAAGATGGTTTATATATACAAACTACAAAGGCGCCTTTCTCTGCCTAATTTATCTTCTTGCATCAGCTGCAAGTGAACATTAATATATGCTAAATTCAAAACACATATTTCACATGCGAAACAGCAAGACCCCCCCCCCAAAAAAAAACTAACTTTAAAGCAAAAACAATGCCATAAAAAATTTATCCAGAAAATTTGAGGTCTGCCTCATTAATTTATAAAATGTGAAGAAAAGTTTTCCCCCTCAACACATAATTGACATCATGTATGACAATCAGATAACAAAAGGCCATCCGATAAAAAGGACAGGAAGTTTGTAAGATTCAAAGACCAGAAATTTGGAGACTGAGGGGCATCACTTGTCAAATATCAACCATTCGAACCAGCTTGTTATAAAGTATGCGATCATCTCTCCCAGTATTGCTCTCTAACAATGCGCTTTGTACAAGTTCCTGATTTAAAGAAAAATGTGAGAAGGCAGGTCTTGGATGGATGTGAACATGGGAATAACGTGCAAAGAACAGAACCGAAAAAATTAGGTTAAGGCAGTAAAGCATAAACATTTTAAGGAATCATTCACCTTGACATCCCTGAGTGAGAGAAATTTCCCAAGGTTGTGGATCATCAGTCTCATATCCTCAACCTGAAAAGCAACATACAATTCTCAACATTCTTCTTGGATACTATGAAGCAGTAAAAGATTACTAGTGCTTACCCTAATGTACCCAACTCGATTCCGATCAAAAAAATGGAAGGCCTATTAAAAATTAGAAAGGAACACATCATCAATGTACCAAAAACAAATTATATATAACTTGCAAAACCAGCGCAGCGTATAAAAATGCACAGGGAAATACCTGCAATAGTTCTTTGTCTATAGTAGCCTCCTTAACAGTAGGGACTTCTTTCTTACTTTCATCCACTTTATCTTCCCTTTCTTCATTGGAATGAGCATCAGACTTGGATTCTTCTACCTCTTCTTTAACCTTAGTCTCCTCTTTAGAAGTTTCATCTGCTTCTTTCTCAGGTTCAACATTTGTGCCGGCCTTTTGCTCTGCATTTTCCTCATTAGATGAATCATGTTGAGGACTTCCATTTCCTATTTCTTCATATTCTTCAGGATCCTCCTCGGGATCTTCCTCCTCCTCTTCTGCATCATCCATCTTCATGTCCTCTTCCTCAACATCAGTGTTATCATTTTTCTCATCATCTGCTGCTGCTGTGCTTTTGTCCACATTAGAGGGCTCAGTTTTCTCAGAAAGATCATCACCCTTCGGTCGCTTCACAGGCAAATCTTTTTCACTTTCCTTCTGTTCATCTTCTCTCTGCCTCTTTCGCTGGTTTCTTTTCATCACAAATTTTACACGCAGTTTCTACACATGGGGAGGGGTGATAAAATTTGAAGTTCAGGATGCCTCTGAATAATCAAATCAGACAGAAATCAATAAATCGTATTTTCACCAACCTGAAGAAATGTAAAAATTCGACATCCCATTTGATACTGAAGCATTTCATACATTGATTCAGCAAATAATGAAATCTGCAGAAGGAACAAAAGGATAAATATTCTACATAAATGAATTCTGAGTAATAACATGAATCTTGAAGTACCCATTTGCTAAGGGAAAAAATGGTCACAGATGCAATGGAAAGATATAACGTGCGTTATTAATGCAGATAAAAGCAGGTAAACAGACCTCAAATGTTGATTCTTCAATGTCTTTGTCAGTATAATCCAATAGTGAATCCAATGAAAGAGACAAGGAACGTAGCTGCACCAAAAATGAAATACTTAGACTAGAGCACTTAATGTTTACAAAAGGATTTTTTTCTATAACCATACCTTGGATTCTTTTGACCCTCTAGTCTGGAGAATGAATCCAGGGTGTCGAGGAGGTTCATCAGACTTCTTTTTATCTTTTACTTCCTTCGTAGATTTGCCTTTAGATTCATCTTTTCCATCTCTCTCTCTTGATGCTTTCACCACTTTTACCTTATCATCTTTCAATTTACCTTTCCCGTTATGATCATCCTTCTCAGAGGTTTTCTGCTTATCAACCCCAGCCCCACTTTTTTCACCAGGCCCTTTTTCAACCTTTTTGTCCCCATTTTTTTCACCAGCCCCCTTTTCCACCTTTTTGTCATCCAAGTCAGACTTTGTTTCTGTTTTATTTGGATCTACCTTATCTTGCTTGCGAGGGGCTGCAGGCTTTAACTTTATTTTAGGAACTGTTTTATCAGCTATGTTTGCCTCA
>JANTPZ010139474.1:0-10125 GCA_025593235.1 Vachellia pachyceras | reverse complement strand
ACGAGGGAGTGATTCTTTTTCTTTTTCTTTCTCTTTTAGGATATATATATTTTAGAAGTAAAAGTTTTTATTTTAAAGCATATTGTTACCCAAAAACATCAATAAATCAATCACAACAAACCCTATATTATTGCCTGCCTGCACTTTTAAGGGTAACCGCACCCTATAGCCTAGAAAAGCCAAATAAGTACTCTGCCCCAGAAATGATAGAAAAGATATAAAGTGCAACATATAAAAGTACCTTTGCCCTCTTGATTGGATGCAGTAACTATGCTCTCACTCTTCTTTTTTTACGATCTCATATAAGTGGCTCGCTTAATCTGTTGAGGACCTTTTCCCTCCCTACCTTCCTTTATCAGCTCCTTCATGCTTCATTACGTAATTTTATTCGTGGTGGTTTGGGAACACCGTTTCCTAAACGGTACATATAAATTAAGATAAAATTATTTTAAAATCTATAAAATTATTATGAAATCCGTAAAATACCTCCAAATCTGTAAACTCATTTCTCCCAATAGACTTCCCAAACACACACGTCTGGGCATTACTCATCATACTATATGCGAGCGCTAGAGCCACAGAGGGTGAGAGCGGAAGAAATTTATAATGCATCTGATTCTAAATATAAGATTTTGTTTCAGCGTAATTTGCACGCTACAAACTTGATTTCATATGTGCGAATAAAAATAATATTTTTCGACCCATTACCTAATCACTGGAATGTGCAATATTTTTTTTTTTGATGGTAGAAATGTGCTTTCGTTTTTTTGGGAGGGAATTGAAGATTGTGCGGGGTGATATAATTAATAAGGGAAAGTTAGTTTTTTTTTTTTCTTCAATTTTTGACCTAATTGTCATTCATTCTTTAAACTTTGACTATGTTCAACTTAGTCCTTATAATTTTAACCCAATTTCTAAACTTTGACTAATTTAACTTAGTTTTTATAGTTTTAACTATTTTATAATTTAATTTCTGATCTTTCATCACATATATGATTTTTTTAAAATAATAGGATCAAATTATAAAATGGTTAAAATTATACGGATTAAGTTTCAGTGAGTTAAAGTTAGGGACTGAGTTACAACTGAATTTAAATTATAGATACTTAGTTACACATAGTCAAAGTCTATGGACTAAGTTACAATCAAATCAAAAATTGAAGGGTCAAAAAATTAATTTTCCCTGAAAATAATAATGCAAGGTAGATAATGAATAATGAGTGCTTGGCTTGGAATATTTTACAAGTTCACGCTAATGTTTCTCAAATTGTTTTAATGACGATCATCCAGCTGGATGATCACTTGCACACACATCTCAGATATTCCAAATTCATGTCACATGTATGTACTGCTCACTATTAGTGATTCTCAACTCCTCCCTTAAATTAAATTACTCATCCCACACGTTAATTCCAAATAGATAAATTCATGGGTTATATATACCCACGTGCAGTGGCGGAGCTACATGCTTGCCAGGGTGGGTAATTGTCCCCACTGAATTTTTTTTGTTATATGTAAATAGCTATTAGATTTTTATTTTACATCTACTGATATTTAAGATTTAAACCTACTCAAATTATCTATATTAGTAAATTTGTTATCATTTACTTAAAAATAAAAAAGTTACCCCACTGCTTTGAAGTTCTGACTTCGCCGCTGCCATATGGACCCTCACTTTCCACAAAGAAGACATGCATGACATGATAACACCTTCACGTACGTACGATAATGAAATCACAAGGAGGATCAATGTAAATATGTTCACACCGAAGAAAGTTATTTGGCAGTCTGCTTCGGTTCGTTTTCGCTTGCACAAAATTTGTCGTTTCTGCAAAAGTTTGAAAATTCTGGAACTGGTTGACAACTAGCCAACGTGGTGTCCTATATATGAAAGTATCTTTTAACACATCTGATCTTTTAACTATATACGATTTGGTCAGTGAAACTACATGTCAAATTTAACGTGCAAACAACCTAGCTAAACTAATAACAGGTTAAGATTAATGTTGAATTTAACTCGTACAGCTAATTGTAACCATATATAGTAGTGTGGTTTAATTAATGATAGTACGTAATATATATATAGTCATGGTTTGGAGAACTCTGCAAGCAAGCTAGCAAGTCATAATTGAGATTGCCTATAATTAATGACCAAATAAAACGGTCAGTTAGCAGTCACATAATTTGTTCCAAGAAACAAACAAGTTGGATAGATAATTTAATCGGTTCATAATTGATTACATAGAAAGAATTGGATTCTCAGTCCAAATCAGAAATATCGACTGATTTTTCTGGGTTTGTTTTCCAGAGTGTGCCCCCACATAAATTTGACTTAAATTTGGTTTTGATCAATGCAGCTTAAACTAACATGGCGAGAAAAGACAAATTAATGAGTCGCTAGCTTGGTATTGCCACAGTTTAACCGAAATCTATCAAATTCAATGCTTTTTTGCTCCAATCATGTATGATATGAGCCAGTTGTAATTCCCTTCTGGGAAAGATACGATGAGGATTACAGATTTCCTCATCGCGTATTAAAATATCTCAATGCAAAATTCTAGTTGGACTTTTTTCGCGTTTGTTTGTTTTATTTGCAAAATATTCATACACACACAGGATGATAACTTCTTCAAATGTATGTTGAAAGGAGGCATTTATAATTTGGACATATGTGACTCATTCCTAGGTTTTGTTTCTTCTATGAACTTGAGCAAAGCGTAGCTGCGTAATGTGTGTGGGCGTGTTAATCTGCGCGCGCATGCATTAGATTAGAGCTTTTCTCATTGTCATGTACGGTTTAAATAATTAATACTATCTTTAAAAAGACAAAGGTTATCTTACACTGTAAGTAGTGCGACCACCCTACAAAAGGACCGTTCATAAGCATATATACTTTGAAACCATGGAAATTAAAAGGATCGATCATAACTCATATAGAGTCGTAGAGAAAGAAGTCATTAAACCCTAATCATTCATGTTAGAAGTATGAGTTAGTTAAAGTGGTTAGTGTTAATCACTTAGTTAGTTAATAACCCAAAAGTCTATATAAGGGGTCATCATGTAATAATTTGAGTATGTGATTGAATAATCATCACCAAAGAGTTAGAGGATGAAGAATCCCCACTAATGCATAGAGAAGGGGAGGATAACTTGAATCTCCTACTTTAAGAGTCCCCAAAATGAGGTTTGTTCATCACGCTCAAAAGAGGGTAGATAAATGTTGTACACACATAGGTTTGTAATAATACGTACAATTTCTCAATCTCTTGTTGATTTCGATAATTCAACAGTTCACATACATATTCATACATATATATAAGGCCATATTTATACAAAATCGATCGGGTTTTCGTGAGAATCATAAAACAGATCACAAATTTGATCACAGATATCGCAATGCTTTATTAATCCATTCAACAATCGTGTTGTTTAAGGACCACTAGCTAGGGCAAAAAGTTCTGGTATTTTCTTTGTTTTTTTAAGAAATATGATTTATATAGAAATTACATGCAAGAAAAGATCTATATATTCAATTCGTCCTTTGCTGCTTAAGATCACAAGGTATTACAAATAAAGTAAACAATTGGGTCGTTATAAGCCGCTTGAATAAAATCTACGTCGAACTATAAAAGGCAAGACCTCCGATGCTGAGGCAAGAAATCTAGGGCAGTTTATTTGATTCTCAAGCAACACACGATTGTACACAGTAACTACACACTCCAACAGCAGCGATTCGATTCAAAAGAATTTTCTCAGAATAACTCACCAACAATCCTCACATCAGCCTCACAGAAAATAATGCATTGGTTGAAATACTGAAAAATGAAACCGTGAAAATAGAGAGGAATATTAGAACGTGGAGGGGATTGAAATTCCGTGTGTATAATGAATTTAAAAAAGCATCTATGTCTGTGTGTATTTTCAGGAGTTATATTCCGTTGAGCAACTGAAATTTCAATCGATCTAGAAGAAAGATAATGAAGTTTTTTCTATAACTCAATCATGCATGGGGAATAAACATAGTTGAGATAGGTACAATCTTAACTAATGCATAATTCAAAACCTATGTATATAGACTATTATAAGTTTCAATCCCTGCTGGTACAATCCCATAAAGTCTAACTCGTTGACATACAGATCAGGCAATTACGGATCGATGTAGCATGGACACCTTGATTGGTGTTTTAAATTTAAATTCATGGATGGTGGTTAAAAAATAAAGTCGATAGATCAAGGCAATGTGATTGCTCTATATATAATCTATATGGTCTTTTGACGGTGATTTCTTTATGAAAACTTATCTGTGCATAATTAATTTCTACAAAAATAAGGTGATTTTGTGCGTACAATTTTAACGTTAAACTGTCATTTTAGTCTATATATAGGAAGTGCCTCACATTAATTAATCACGGTGAGTGTCGGATTCGTGCGGGTAGAATTATATTGTTCTATCCATAATAAGGAGTGTTTTTAAATATAATATTGATCGATAAAACCACCAGTTCAAAGTAATTATTTGGTTTCTGTAACCAATATATTTTCTTTAATCCGTCCAGAATGTACAAAATACTACTAAACACAAATTCTCCGCCCATATTGATGATCTGTTTTCCTATATATCTAAACCAATCAAACGACAGGTGGGTATACAAAATGGAGTATTACGTTGGTGTATATGAATTTAAGTAGTAGTGATACTCCTATTTAAAACCATCGATCAAATAATTAAGAGCAATTTGGATGTCAATAAATGCTGATTGTATATATATATATGTATATGCATGATGGTTATTATATTAATGCATGAATTTTCCACCACTTCAATGATTTATATATATATATATATATAACTTGAGTGGATGGAGTAAAAGCGAAAAGCAGATTAAAAGAAGTGGCGAATGATGCAATGCAGATGTCAAGTCTGCCTTCACTGACAATGATGCTTAATTACGCTGTAGACTCGCAAACTTTAATATATCTATCAGCAAAACGATCGACGCGGTTAGGGATCAAGGCCAGGAAATACTCCAACAATAATTAAGTTGTTCACAATCTCGCGTGAATAGATTTAGCCCCTTGGAGATTTACAAGAACTGTCATCGATCTATTTTAAGTTCCATATTTTATAAAATGCACCGTTTTCATCCTAATTTTATCTGTTCATATTGCTGCCATGCATTTAATAAACCCATGAACTCAACAATGATTTTTTAACATTATGTATTTTGTTGACTTTTGCTACCTGTTAGTTTACTAAATAACGCTGATAAAAGGCAATTCTTGAAACACCACTGATTTGATAACAAAAATATCATTGATGACCAGTATACACGTACTCCGGTATTTAATTTCAACGTGAGAAAGGAATTCTCGTCAATTCCTTTGCATGGAATCCAAAGTTATGTGTCATGAATAAACTCAGTGAGTAAATATAAATGGTTGTGATTTTTTTTATTTTATTTTTCATTATTAATGTATTTTTTATGTATACAAATTTCAACCTAATAAAAGTTCAGATTTCAAGTCGTATCCAAATAAATGGCACCAAGTAACCAATGATTCAATAAAACTTGGAAGCCTTATGAAGAGCAAAATTGATGTGAATTAACATAAGTTTGTAAGCGGCTGGAAAGAACAGGTTCGGAGCACGTAGGTACATGCAGTGGTTGGCTTTATATATATATATATATATATATCTTGATCGCGAAACACAACATACGAGACGAAGAACAAAAGTGAAGGCTTATGAGTAGGACTATATTGTAACACCAAACACATATTATTATATCCATCCATCCCAATCACACTATAACCCTGCTGCCATAACCTTAATTAGAAAAGTACTTTTATTTAAGTTGAAACAAGAATTATCTTACAAACTTAATTCTTAAACCGTAAATCATATTAAAAAAGTAATTACTATGGTTAATTCAAACACGCTCTACACTGCACGACTTTTCATGACCCAATTAATCCAAACACCCACAAGCTTCGTGCATCTGTGATTCTGTGGTGTGGTTTGGTGGCTCCTTCTCCGTACCTTTCTCTTTTATACATCTCGCTCGTGACCTCTCCACCCCCTCCCTTTTTTTCTTCTCTCCATTGCCTACAGCACTCACTACACGTATTACTACCTCACACGTCACTATACACGGACACCAAATTATTGTTTGTTTACGACGACCAAGTCTCAGTCTTCACATGTCTCATCTTATTGCACTTGCCGGGGGTAATGTATAATATATATATATGTATAGCTCGACACACGTACACAATCCCAACCTATCTACGATTTCTGCAAAACGACGACCTACCCTATAGCAACCCTCGCTAGCTGACAAAGCAAGGAGAAGGAGGAGAACTTGGTAGTTTTGGCGCTAAAGTGAGATATTATTGTGGGCTGAGAAAAGCTGAATTAAGAGACAGAGAACGAGAGAGGCAAAATCTGGTTTTTAACAAAACCACTTATTGGTGTCGGGGGCATTTGCAGGAAACTGCCGCGGTTTTATGATACCACCCACCACCAACAATATAATTTATAAACTCGCCATTCATTTTCAGCCACATATATCATTTTGACTCTCTGCTCGTCGTCCTCTCTTCTGCTCATTTTACTCTGTCTTTTACCTCCCTCTCTCCCCCCTCCCTCCTTTTCAATTTTTCTTTACCTATTAAATATTCATCATTGCTTTCTGATATATTTGTGAAAAGCGTTAAAACTAGGAGTTCCACATTGCCTCTCCTCTACTTCAAATTAACTTAACCACAAGGACTCTGTTGTTTTGTTAGGCATACAGCTGCGAGCATCATCATTACGCAATATTACCTGCTTCTGTTCATCCAACCCGCTATATCGGTTTTCTCTTTATTTATTTTACAGCGGCCTCTCTATTTTACGTTAAGCTCAAAAACAATTTGTGCGTGGATTTGTTTGGAGAGTGGTTTTATGAATTTTAATGTAAGTATACGAGATGAATTTTATCTTAACTTGCATGCATCGTGGTTGAACGTGTGAACCAAACGAGTTAACACTGCATATAAAAGAAGTTTTCTTCAGCGGCCACGTGGTGAGCGGATTATATTTGTAGTATTTTGTATGTGACAGAGTATACATACCGTCTGCATTGTTGATTAGTAGAAATCTTAAAAATCGCCACATCCTAAAAATCTGGTTCGCAGGGACGTAAACTCATCATAATGTGTGTGTTAACGGCAAGAGACAGTTCACTTTGTTTACTTAAGCATACAGATCCACCATTTTTCTAAAAAGGGGACCTTGCCAAATCAATCGTACAACTGCCATGCAGTTATATGCAAAGAACAAAAAATGGGGTCGGACATGCCGGAAACTGGTTATCGATTCCGTCCGGGTGACAAGTTGGACCAGAGATCGGTTAATCCGATTGTAACATGTTCAACCAGGTTAAACCGGTAGGTCGGAGAGTGAATTGATTTTATTTATTTGTTTTTTATAAAAAGTTTGAATGCTGAAAACACCAAAAATGGAATCAGAGAGGTAATATATGATTCATTGATTTTAAAAAATTATGGTAATTTTTAATTATATATTTTCTATTTTAACAAATTTACTCATGAGGAAATAAGATAAAATTAATTCATTTTACCCTAATTTCTTTTATCACTTGTATTTAATTAAAATCTAAAATTTAAAATATGGGTAAAAATAATATTCTAGGTTATACCCAATTAATTTTTATAAAATAAATTATAATCTATTAAATTCTATTATTTTAATATAGTCAGTCTGACTCTAAGTTAACCCCGATCTGACTCATCAACCCTTGAATCATTGTCACACACAGTTTAATAACCTGTCTGATTTTTTTTAACTTTGGTTATACGTATAACAGGATAAAAACTGTGCGAAGAAATAAAAGTGTGTATAAAATTTGTCTTTTGAATTTACATTTTTGCTCAAAGTTCTACGTACAAGTGTCCTTGCTACCGTACGGTCATACTATACAACCATAGATCAACTATTTAGGAATAGCATATTCTCTATTAGTTTTTATTACAATAATTAAGAACTTTAGGAGCAAGTCATTCTTGCATCAGAATGTTTGCAACATCATCATTCGATAACTTTTTTGAAAAATTTGGTGCAGCGAATGATTAGCTTTAATTTGGTGTTTAATCATTTTGATACGTAGAACAGCCTCTGGTTTACAAACTTCGAGAAGCCAGCGGAGATTATTGGAGGAACAAGGTTTTCTTATCTATCCCACCACTCCATGTTTTGATATATTATTCATTGACCCTTTTTTTTTACTGTTGGTTACATCTTTTTTTAAAAACATCTTAATGTAAAATACCCTTTAAACATGCTTATTAAAAACATCTGTCGGATTATTAAAAAATAAATACAAGTGTACAACGTTGATTTTTTGTTTTTCTGGCTTTAAGGTAAACTGTCTATTATTGTGCGATCTGGTTCCTCCGTGTTACTCATTGCTGTTCACATATACCAATTCTACGTTTTAAAAGCAAACGGTCGCCACATCTGTTCACGTGGTTGCTGAGTTGACCTCGATCCATTAGTTTTTAGAAGGAAAATACTTTAGTAACTTTAATTGATTTCGTACTTCTTTCGTGTCACCTATCCAAAAGGGGAATTATGCCTGCTCAATATTTTAGCTTCTGGTTAAGAGTATATATCCTTTAAGGATCACTGTAAAACTCTATCCTTTAAGGATTTTTTCCGTACGGAAACTAGTACTCATCATTGTATGTTATTTGTTATGGGAGTTTTTGGTGTATATTCACATTCTTTTCTCATGAATTCGGAGTAATTCTCTGTTAATAAAACCCAATTGATTACAAGTAAAATTACATAAAGCTGATAGTATTGAAATTTTGTGCTGGGTGTATGCCTTACAGACAGTTATAATTTTTCATTTCAGGCAAGTGTACGATAGACTACGTACGCAGGGCTTGCCATGGTTCATATATACACTAAACCACCAGGTTAATCAGTACACTGACCCAACTCACACGTGCTGGTTAAAAGGCATTCATTGAATCGTAAATCATTGATTGGCTTTTTTTTTTTGAGTAATCAGACGTTAATAGCATGTGACCTAGCAGCTAGATTATTCTTCACACGGGATGATCATAAACTCGAGAAAATAAGACATTTTGGCCCCATGTTCCTTTTCCCGTGACCTGCATTTCATAATTTTTATTTTTCACTGCTCTCGGAAACCAGACACCGATCTTATCTTATATATATATCCACTAATTATCTACTTCAAGGTTCATCTTAACAACGTCCTGCTGCACATTAATATAATTTAGTTTATTCACCCATTCCTGCGAAAGGATCTAAGCACTCACATCTTTAATGCCTCGAATTTAATATATTACGTACATATGACCTTGATTCCCAATTCACCTGTAGCTGTACTCAACTTAATGGGTCCTATTCCTATTATACACAGTATTCTCTACGTTTCCACGCAAACATGACCGTATGTAATGTGCAGCATCATTAACTCTTGCGTAGTTCTCGGGCTTATCCCTATGAAACTATAACAAGTTCTGTGGCAACAATTTTTTGGGTTCAAAATGCATTTTGAATCCAAGAGTTCATTAATTTGTAGACTTCAACGTTTAGTAACTATTTCTTTCAAAATACATTATGAGTAAAGAATTCATTTTTAACGGAATAAATGCACTTTAAATCAACCGTTTATCCAAACATAAATCTATTCTACCAAAATATATTTTCCTAACGATTTTCTAAATGGACATTTATAATCTCACTAATCAGTTGATAGGGTGTGATGGAGTAAGAGATGAAACACGGTAAAAAGCCTTGAAAATCCCTACACCAGACGACAGAGACACGTACGTACGTAGTTGAAGATCAGAAACAGGCTAAAAGGGCAAGTTTGGGAATGGCAATTATATTAATGGGTGTTGCATTGTTTGGTTGTGGTATATATGGTATCAGTGTATAATTGGCGCTTTGATCAACCTGTCAGCTTGAAAATGAATATGAAATAGATAGACTACTACTTTATTCTCTGTTTAATATGACAAGCATATGCACAATATTGTATAAAGTATTTTGGGAATGGGGAGAGAGTGCTAGAAACAACAAAA
>JANTPZ010139470.1:0-12821 GCA_025593235.1 Vachellia pachyceras | reverse complement strand
TAGAATTGCACTTTTACCCTGAAATTTATAGCAAGATACTGTTGTGTACATTTATTTTTTGCAACTTTATATCCTATATTAAAATTCACTTAGTTCTATTAATTATGTTAAATAATAAGGTAGAATGATGATTATTTTTCTTGTGAAAAGTTTGTAGGTGACGGTAAGGTTGTTATTACGTGCCTGAATGTTTTACTGGTTGAAATTTGAAGACAATATCTTCACTTATAATGCATAAAGTTATATATCTATTCTTTTACAAACTACACATGGTAGAGGTCTTGTACTCATCACTACAGTAATTGGGTTCAGACTTTTCCCAACCCCTTCTCGTCAAATGGATTCCTGATGCAAACAAAAGAATGTAGTTCGTTTCATAAATTCCTCATCGGAGCGTAGTGAAAGCAAGTCTTCTTAGGACAATTGTTATTGCTTATGGACCTGAACCAGCTGATCTATCCAATTTCAAGGTGAAAATTGGGTGAAACTAAGTGGAGGATTGGGACTAACTAATGTTGAAGAATCAGCGACGAGCTATGGTAGGCGTTAAATGCTACTCGAACTTAGAGTTAGCTGGTTCTCCCCAAAATGGCCAACCTTAACTATTTTTAACAATATCGTTTAATTTATAAAACTACGCATCCATCATAATTGGGAACTATTTTTAACAATATTGTTTAATTTAGATTTTTAAAAACTATTAAATTCGATAAAGCCCAACCTTGCACAATAGAGATAAGGCTCATTTGTATTTACTTCGCGACTCTTTTTAGAGGTCTAAAATACATTTTAAACTTAAAAGTTTGTTAATTTGTAGACTCCAGTGTTTGATAATTTTTTTTTTGAAAATATATTTTAAACAAAAAGCGTTTTTTTGACATAATGCATTCTGGGCAAAAATTATTTTTCAAACTGCACAACAATTCATTCTCTTTAACGGTTTTTCAAACTGACATTTTATCATTTTATTTAATCATGAATATCTTTTTAACTCTGTCTCTTATATTAATTTTATTTCTCAAGACGTTAAATGGGAACATTTAGTCTGCGTATCCGTAAAGCTTCATATGTCATTTCGCCAAAAAAAAAAAAAGCTTCATGTATCATCCATCATCCCGCGTTCGGGCGGCTTCCTTTCTGTTTGTGCGCCAACAATTCCGTCTTCCATTCGCTGTTCGCCACGTGGTTGCCCATGTTATGTTCTCTCTCTTACAATCAGAAATAAATTAATTAATGCGGTTGCCCTTCTTGATTCATAATTTTCATAATTATATGGCTCCTGCTATTTCATTCCATTCCTGTCAATTCTCCTGTAACTGTAATAATGCTGACAACAAACGAATCAAAAAACGTGGCCTCTCAATCTCATGGAACACATCATCATCATCATAATAACCCTGTCCCGCCTTTAACTAATTGCGGGTTGGCGGTGCGCACCAGGATATTGCATTGCACTGCTGCTTCATTGCTGCGATTTCCCGTCTTCTATATATTATTCTCCGTGGAGTTCATCGAGGAAAACCCCCCACAAATTCGCACAAATGCTTGGGTTTCAATTCTGTTCTGTTGCCTTCTAATCAATCTCATGCGTGCCTATCAAGTTTAAGCAACGCGCGGCTGGGTCGTACAAGTTTTGAGCCTACTCTGGCCCCCTTCTTCTTCTTCTACATTTTCCTATTTGTTTAAGACTGCTTTTGCTTATTGTTCTTTCGTCTGGATACTTACTCTACCCTGGCAGATTATTCTTTCATGCCCAGGTACTGTTGCAATTTCCTTTTCTTCTTCCCCCTCTTTTTTGGTCACGTTAAACATCATTGTTCGTTTCACAATTCCGCAATTTTATTTTTGGATTTGTCATTTTTTTTACGTCCTAGTGTCTGGATTCGGTTCGTTGCCCTTGCATTCACGTTTTCGTTTATGTTGATTTTCTATTTTGTTGTACTTATTCTATTAATTAGCCCTTCTATTTGTGGTATCGCGTTAGAATTCCAAAGCAAGTGATTCTCGCTTATCATTTTTTTTAAGCTTCACTGATTTCGTTATCTGTATGTAAGTTTGTGCGTCTATTGCTATAGCCACACACACACTAATGTAAGGTTAGAGGAACAAGTCTTGTCCCTCAGATGTTGCTTTCATGGCCAGTGTTAAAACTTCCAAGCATATACCTTTTTTATGTGCACATGCTTTTAGTACTCTTCTGTTTATTATTATAAACAATAATTCGTCCAACGTTCGCTGTTAAAGATTATTTACCTCATTTCACAATAAACCTCTGTTCTCACTGGACAGTAAACGTTGAATTTCATTTAATGCACTAATTTCAATGTGATCATCTATTAGATTAGAGAGTTCATATTCATTCATTCAAATTATATGGATTATGCTCATAAAATTTCACGTTAATCCACAATGAGTTGTTTAAGAAATTAGTGATGACTGATCAATAACCATATTATATTTGGTTTTGGTATGTATGATCAATACGATAAACTCTTATCTAGTAGTTGGAAATTGGAATAGAAAATTACATTTTGTGAGTTATTCAAAGGAGCGAGTGTATCTGGCCTTACATCATTCTCCCTGGTCATAACTATTAAACCGTTGGGTTATTTGCACAGGTGCTTGTTGATTCCAGGTGAAAATCATGCTGCGTGCAGTCAAAAAGTCTGATTTACTTCTATTACGGATAACAACAATTTTTCCTTCCCGCATGCCTTAAACTTCTTTGAAGAAAGCCATTTTTGAGACATCAGCTGAGCTACACACACACACACTTCTAGTGACGAGCATTGCTTGGATGTCATATCTCATTCCTTCCGGGTAAAGAGATGCGTCAAGGTTGCCAATAGCAGTGGACAAACATGAAACTTGTTGCTCTTTTTACTGCTGCTGGAATTAATATTGCTGTATGTGTAGTGCTTCTTTCACTTTATTCGATATTAAGGAAACATCCTGGCAATGTTAATGTATACTTTGGAAGGAGACTGGCCTCTAAACGGTCAAAACGCATTGATCTCTGCTTGGAAAGATTTGTCCCTTCCCCTTGCTGGATACTGAAAGCATGGTATACAACTGAAGATGAATTATTGGCTGTTGGTGGCTTGGATGCTGTGGTTTTTATCAGGATAGTTGTATTCAGGTCATTTAGTCCTTTCAAAACGTAATGCTGTTAATTTTGCTTTTTGGCATCTGACATCAAAGATTTACCAGCATTGTGGTATTTCACTTTTATCAACTAATAATATCTTACTCATAGAAAGATATTGTGATGCTCACTTTTATGAAATATTTCCTGTGTCCTTCAGTCCACTTTCTCAGTGCGTTCGGTTGGTGCCATGAAAACAATATCAGGCTATATGTTTTATAACATGCAATTTTAGTTATGTATCAGATGGGATCTTTGTTAGTTTTCCTGATTTGTTAACTATGATACACAACCATATATATATATATATATTTTAAAACGATTTCTCTTGAAAAACCTCCTTTGTGCATCTGAGTTAAAAAGAATCTAAATGTTCAAACCGTCCGAGAATAGAGATACTGATGCATGAGTCTTGTTTTAATGCAAGTTCTGAGAAAAATCTAATAGAATGGTATGACTAGACGAGTCCTCAGTTGGCTAAAAGAAATTTTTGGTGATGTTAATTTTGCATCTGGTTCTTCCTGGAAATTTTTAGCTTCACCTTTGAATTATGGTAAATGTGGCCAACTTTGTTCTATTTTCAAATGAGTTGTTATGGGTTTGCTTTAAATTCCATTCTCACTTTACTAGTAAACAGTTGTTAATCGATATAGGTCACAGTAAATATATTCTACGAAGAGTTCCACTGTTCATTTTGCAGCAGTACTTACTCTCAATGCTACTATTTTCTTCTCCAGTCTTCGAGTTTTTTCTATTGCGGCTATCATCTGCACCGTTCTAGTGCTACCAGTAAATTACTTTGGTCAGGATAGAAAGCATGAAGATATTTCTTTTGAGCCACTGGAAGTATTTTCCATTGAGAATGTTAAAGAAGGCTCAAGATGGTATTCACTATCTTATCTCCCTCAACTGAAATGCTAATTATGTTAGTTTAGTTTGAATAGGGAATAGTATAGATAAGTTTAGAGTAGAGTGAAATAAATGAATAAGGCTCTTGATGTTCCAAAATGAAAGAGCAAATAATGATTTTGAAGCTACGTGGGTATTTCCCCTTCCGTGTCCATTTTCCTGTGTTTCCTTTACTTATTATCCAGTTTTACTTCCTCCTTGCTGAGATTACTTTTAGTCCTGATCAAGAACATGGAGGATGCTGGAAAGATGTGGTCAAAATTAGAATCTAGACCACTTCTAATAGTTCAACTATTGGAAGCCTAAGTCGTTCTTTTCTATTATGTGTGCGTATGTGATATGGAAACAATTAAGAAGAACCGGGGAAGAAAATTGTTTAGAGAAAAAGTGGAGTCAAACTTTGAAACTATTCATTCAGCCATTTAGTCTTTATGGAGAAAACCAATCTACTTAATATGAAAACGAATCCATTACTTTAAATTAAAGCTAAGTCCTGTTGATCTATTTATAGTAGAAGACGGTTACAATAAAGTAAAATCATCCATTAATTCTAAAAGTTATGCAGATCTTCAGTAGTGCAGCGTTCGGGAAGTTACAATATTGGATACTGTGACATGACTTAGTTTAATGTCCTAACTTGCTGTTTCAATTTTAGGTGTTCATGTGTTAAAAATAAATGTCTTAATTCAGGAGTGCATATACAGAATTGTTTCATATGATGATTTTCTTCTATTGTTTGAAAACAGGCTTTGGGCTCATTGTCTGGCTCTATATATCATAACTATCGCGGCTTGTGCTCTTAGTTATTTTGTAAGCCATTGAACTTACTTGCAATATTATCTTTTTCATCTTCTTTTTTAATTAGAATGGCCTTGACAATTTTTTTGCCTTTTATCTTTTTTGAGTACGACTGATCAACTGGCACATTATGTCAGGAATTCAAGGCCATTACTAATTTGAGGCTAGTGCATATTATTGGGTCACCTCCAAATCCAAGTCACTTTGCAATTGTTGTGCGAGGAATTCCGTGGTCTCCAGAAGTCACATACTGTGAATCTGTGAGAAAATTTTTCACAAATTATCATGAATCAACATATTTGTCGCACCAAATGATTTACAAGTCTGGTACTGTGCAGAAACTGAAGGTATCTTTTTTAACTTCCTTTTAGTTCCTTATTATGGGTAGCATATACTTCCCTATTAGCTTATGTCATCATCATGAGTTGGTCTTAAGTAACTGCTGTTATGTGCTTATTCAATAGATTTTTTGCGGCTTTTACTTGGTTAAATTTGGATCGAACTATTATGAGGGCTCTTTATAGAAATGACTAATTATGCTTTTCAATGTTCCAAGACATTCTTGGTTTTTGTGTTTTATGAGGCTGTTTGGTACGAGATTTTCTTGTATCGTTTATCTTTAAAAGGAATTTGCAAATCCTCAATATCCTCTTTATATGTATCAGAGCTTTTTCATGTTATAGAAAATTCATAGATCATTTGATACATAGCACTCAGGTTTGAGTGTCACATGCCGGTATGCTAAATAAGAAACCTGCATGATGATTGTATTGTTTGCTTTTATTGATGTTATTTGCTGATTTTCATACCATATATTGGTCTTGATCCATTTAATGGATATGGAGAATGCTGCATGTTAATGTGGACTCTGCAACTGTTTGATGTGTTTTAATTCTGTCTAAAGCAACCCCTCTCTTTTGCGGGTTGTGGTTGTGATTGTGATTATAGAGACACTGGATGTTATGCTTCTTGATTTATCTTCAGTCTGTGCTAATTATTGGGTTTTCTGGAATTATTCTCGGTACCATAACTGCTATGTATTATTATTTTTTTCAATTTCTCCCGCCAAAAAAAACTCCAGGATGATGCAGAGCTGATGTATAAATCAATAAAGGGTAATTTATTTGATCAGAGCTGTAAGCCACATCTTATTCAATGCTTTTGTGGAGGGCATAGTAATTCTTTCAAGATGATTTCTAATGAGATAGGCAGCATACATGGGAGAAGAGCCTATGGTAACGTGAATTTAGATGAAAGAAGAAAGGTGCATTTTCTGGCCGAATTAATTTATTCTGTTTGAGAATTTTTGTTGTCCGGGAAATAAAATACCCCTGAGATAATACAATATTTTTTCAAGAAAAATTAATTATCTATTTTGTACGTCCTCTGTTTTGTGATTTTAGCTGGTGTCTCAATTACAGGAGTGTGCGGCTGCTTTTGTGTTCTTTAAAACTCGGTATGCTGCTCTTGTGGCTTCACAAAGTCTTCAAACATCAAATCCGATGTTGTGGGTGACTAACCGAGCTCCTGAACCACATGACATTTACTGGTCAAACCTTTGCATACCTTATAGGCAACTCTGGATCCGCAAGATAGCAATACTTGTGGCTTCTGTTGTCTTCATGCTTCTGTTCCTTATTCCTGTCACATTTGTGCAAGGCATGACTCAACTGGATCATCTTCAGGAATCGCTCCCTTTTCTTAAAGGGATACTTAAAAAGTAAGATCATCCATGGGTGAAAATGTTGTGGATTTTTGTTACTCATAATATAGCTCATTTTTGTTGGAATAGAAAGCTATAGGAATGCCGCTGTATGCGAGGCTTAATTTTAATAAAGCAATGCTTAACAACCAAGGTGCATTAGAACTTAGAATGCAAGGAATTTTTTGTTCTTCTTTGCAAGCCAGCATGTCTGCCTTCACAGCAAGATTACTTTAATGGTGTGTTTGTTGCATTGAAAATTGTTTGAAGAAAAGGGAAAAGGTGAGGAAGGTATTTTTTTAGTATATTTGGTGGATGGTAAAGTATTTCTGTAAGAAAGAAAACTTCCCGTATTTCTAGAGGAGAGCTTTCCCATTCCCATTCCCTTTTTTGCATCAGGCAAGTCATGATGTACTTGAATAATCTCCAAAGTTACCGTATGAAGCTTACAATTGCAACTTTGCAAGTTTGCATCCTGCATCGAGACTCAACTAGGGTGCAGGATTACAATTGTAAGTGAGTATCATTTAATCTCACATTAAAGCTGTAACCATGTATTCCATGGCTTGCAATGGCAGTGTCAATTTACACACTTTTTGAAGTTGTAATATTCTAATCTGCATCTATTTTTATTTTAGAAATTCGACATTTAGTGATTTTAGATGTTGTACATTTAATTATGAAAAGTAATTTGTCTTGTTAAACTTTAATGATTATAACTGACAATTGGAATGTGGAGTCCTGGCTAAGTTATTTAAATTTAAAATGCAACACATTGATAGCAAATTGACCCTGTATTTTTATGCAGGCAATATGTGATCCAGATAGTAACTGGATACCTACCAAGTGTGATTTTGATTTTGTTTCTGTATACTGTTCCCCCAACGATGATGCTATTCTCAGCTATTGAGGGGTCTATTTCCCGTAGTGAAAGGAAGAAGAGTGCATGCTACAAAGTTTTGTTCTTCTTGATTTGGAACGTGTTTTTCGTTAATGTTTTCACTGGGTCTGTTATCACCCAACTCTCAATCTTTAACAGGATAATGAACCTACCTGCCCAACTTGCCAAAGAAGTGCCAGCACAGGTGACATATCAAGATTCATAGCTAACTATATCTGTTAAAAATGGCATAGTTACATAGATTTATAGATACACGATTATAGTATCCTTTTGATTTCTAATAGAAATGATATATGCACTAGAGTATGGGCCTTTGAATAAAGATAATAATAAAATCAGTGCCAAATGTTCGTATTCTAGGATAGGTTCCAATTATGGTGTGGTCAAATAAGACCTAAAAGCAAAGGTGAAATTATGTCCAATAGCAATGAAGGCTACAGACTATTGGAAAAATGGCAACAAAGGCCACAAACCTAGTGCTCTGATTCTACAAAATGTTGTAATATCTTTTTTTTTTTGAAGAATCAAAATACAGGTATTTATATATACAAGTGAATTTACGAAGCAAAGCTTATTGGCGGGCTAATCCCTCACAATTAGGGGCTTGTTTAAAACAGATGTGCCTAATTCCTGTCAGCTAGTGATTACAATAATCACATTAAGTACTAGGATTTCTATCAACTTTTAACAATTTGCCTACAGTAAATAACTTTTTAAGTAACTAGTGTTATGGATGTCTAATGCGGTGCATAGACCAAATATGTCTGGTAAAGTTGTTTTGTCAAGATACCATGCTTTCATACTGTTGTAACTCTGCTTGATAAATAAAACTCAATGGACTCAATTGATTCTAGCCAAAACTTTATTCCCCTGTGACACCCAGAAATCACATAACTGAAACAAACCCGGAAATCACAGAACACTCAAAATAGAACATAACCACTGGCATTCGAGAGGCCAGTCTCTGAGTCTCTCCTCACCACGCTCAAAGTACAAGATATCGCCTGCCTCCGTAGGAGACTCCAAAGACTACTATATGCCAAAATTTGACTCCCAGAGTCCCCATACCCTCACCTAGACGAGGTCGACAGCAACTCTAATTCTTCACCCCTTTCTCCGCAACCGTAGGAATCTCAGGGTCAATACTCTGACCATCAGAAAGTGGCTTTCCCTTTTCTTGCATCTTATTAAATTTCCTCTTATAGGTCATTGTGGCAAAAGTGATTCTATCACATACCCACCAGTTTAGCATTAAGAAAATAAAATCCTCTGTTGCCTGGGGCATTCTTGTTTACCTCATTTCTGTGTGTGCCCAGAATTTTAAGTAGAGTTAAAAAATTTTATTTATCTTATTTGAAATATAAATCTTAAAATTTACTGATTCACCTTACAGTGTGTTTTGTCTTTATACAGGCTACCTTCTTCATAACCTATGTTTTATCATCTGGTTGGGCAAGTTTGGCAACTGAACTTATCCAAATTTTTCCTCTCTTTTGGATTTCGTTCCAGAGACATATACTCAGACGTAAGGATGATTCACTGATGGGCTATCCATCTTTTCCATACCATACTGAAACTCCAAGGATTTTGCTGTTTGCATTCCTTGGGTTCACGTGTTCTATTCTAGCTCCCCTAATAACACCCTTCTTACTGGTTTACTTCTTCCTTGGTTACCTTGTTTACAAAAACCAGGTTGGTCCTTCTATCAAGTTTTGTCTTCTTATTGACCCTTTATGGAGTTTTCCGAACTCATGTCTCTTCTTATAATGTATAATCATGCACTGGCTAAAAGAAAAACGTAAAATCAAATGTCAATATGGACTTAGACATGCGCAACATCCATATTCTCCCGTGAATGTCAGGACATATTTTCTGGCCGATGTGCTGGCTGCATATGGCTTGCAACTTTTTCTTTCTTTTTTATTGGGTCTGTAAATTTATCAATTATGAGATTATGCATAATTGGAAAGGGAAGACAAGAACTGAAAATCAATGTTTTGTATGGCCCACATACTTTCTCTCCCTTCTAACTGAGAAGATTTTTCAGAATCTATATGGCTATTTCACAGAATGGTACTTACAGCTACTGGTTTTTTAGTTACAGTTCAATTGGCAACTCTAGAAACTAGAAGCTCTATGGACTAAGAACAAAAATTGGTTTTTGTAAGGCTCAATGTGAGTAGAATCTTATTCTGCTAGTTTTATATATTGGGATCTTGGCTATATCTACACTTATATTCTGTGAAATCGGACCTGAGTAGTTCATTGCTATCGGAGATAATTCAATGGGGAGAAATGCATATAGCAGGACCGTAAGCGGGGTGTCATTAGTGATGCTTGATATTCCATTTATTTTTTTCCTTTTCAGCTTGTCAATGTGTATGTTACAAAATACGATAGCGGTGGAGAGTTTTGGCCCATTGCTCATAATACAACGGTGTTTGCATTGATCTTCACTCAAATAGTTGCTCTTGGGGTGTTTGGCATGAAACGGTCAACGGTTGCGTCTGGATTTACCATTCCATTGTTAATTCTTACTGTTCTATTTCACGAGTATTGTAGGCAGCGATTTCTTCCAATATTTAAGAACAATTCAGCGCAGGTTGAATCTCTCTCTCTCTCTCTCTACTATTTAGCTATCTATTCCCGAGTTTTTCCTTCTTGTCTCTCCTGAAATTGCCTTGTTGTTTGTTGTTAGACTCTTATTGACATGGATAGGAGAGATGAGCATGCTGGAAAGATGGAAGAAATTTATGATCAGTTGCATGCAGCCTACTGCCAGTTTAATTCTTCGACGCATGACTCTGATTTTTCCACCAATACGCATGCCCAGGACTTGGAGGGGTCAAATCGGGTTTCAGAAATTCTGGAGACAGGTTTGTTTCATCCACATCCATTGATTAGGGATTCAACCTCTTATCTCCAACACATGGACTTAAATTCTTTTCAAATTCCAGGCCACAGCCGAAACGATGAATCACGGCCAGTTTGCTAAGGCGGGTGCATCAAGTCGTTAACTTTCTTCTGTCAGTCATGGTAAATACCATCTAAATACACTTGGACTAGTGAAGGGAAAAAGGCGGGAATTAGATTTTTCCTCCTAGGTTTTATAGTTTTCAGAATGTAAAAGTTCCTTCACTGTAAATATTATTCATTGTAGCATAGAGGAACGCTGCTCTATGTTATGTAAATGAAGGGCCTTACGCTCAACATGTGCAGCAATTTCTAGGTATGCCGATCACCCTAGTTATGCCGTTGCCCTTTCTTAAGTTGTATCTTGTAGGTGTGAGAATTTTGTTTATATTAATTATATTCTCCTTTACCAAAAAAATATATGTATTTCACTGAGATCTTGATCGTTTCTTCCTGTTGAATTCAAATATTGCATAATCAGTTATGCTTCTGCAATATGTTTTACTCAATCATGGTGGAAGTACGCAGTAAATTATTCAAATCATTAAGCATGATTTACAGCATCTTTCTACAATGTTTAGATTGCGACTCGATTATTTATATGGCTACTTATGATCTCAACTTTTGCGGTTTTCATTTAAATGTAAAAAAAAACTCATTTTATGCTCGCAAAAGAATGTCAAGAAAAACGTATTATATACATTAAATCCTCATCAGCAATATATTTAAAGACAACAAATTGTGTTCCAGCCATGCACATGCCATTTTTTAACCAGAATTTTAAGACAGCACACAGATACATTAACCCAGTTATTAAGAGGAACGTCAGATAACGTAAGCGTTATCTTGCTGGTTGAAAAGGAATAATCAGCAACTCCAAGAAATGTATTTGCAGTTATTCCGAAACAATAAAAAAATGCAGATAGAAAAGGGAACATGATTGTCAGGTTCTGACTCTGAAGAAATTTATCATGTTGCTGTCATTATCTTTAATCAGTGCCTTAAGATACGGATTTCCTTAATAATCATATAAAATTAAGGAGGTTCTGCGATAAGTTGTCGTTTAGCTCTTGTCTGGGGCGTAGCTAGGGCTACAGGCTCCTATCACGAATGTCGTTTTGGAGCTTATATATTATCCCTCATAAAGTTGACACAATATATAATGTTTTCACTTCACAACTCAAGTTTTGGATCATCCTTGGTCCTTTGTTCCAGGATCCTTCTATTGAGTTCTTTCTGGGTTTGGGATATTCCCTTCTATATATTTTACTCACCCACCTTTGAGTAATTTATTCCCTAAGGAGGCGAGTTCACCCAGTTAATTAACAAACTCTAGCGTCTTCAGGGTGAAATATAAAAAGATCTAGCGTCTCTGGACTGCAAAACTAACCAATGAACTCGAAAAATATATTATGAGTTTAAGCAAGAGAGACTGTTGTTTATAAGCAGTTAGTTTCAAATAACTTAGAAAATCGTTGGCTACTTTCAAATTATATATATGTCAGCTTATTTAATTTAACGTACCAAAGCATACCAAAAAATCTACAGTAAAAAAATTCATCTAAAGTTAGTATTGCATCAACTGTAATCAACTAAACCGAACCTTTGTTCTATCTTGAGCAAACGTGTCAGAAATGTGTAGGGAGGCTCTTGTTGCGTGGATAAGATGTAATATATATGATGTAGGGCTAAATGGTTGATATTTATAAATATTTTACCCTTTTTTATCTTACACACACACACAATCTAGAAACGTATGGCCAGATCAATGAGATGAGAACGGTTCAAGTAAAGTGATCAAACACCACCAAAAAAATATCATTTAGCGATGGGAAATTTGTCACTAAATGGCTATTTTCCGTCGCTAAAGCGAATATCGCTAATATTTTTCATCGTTAAACGAAAATTTTCTGATTGAAAATAGCCATTAGCGATGTATTTTTCCGTCGTTAAAGTGAGGGTCGCTAATATTTTCTATCACTAAATGTAAATTTTCTGATTGAAAATAGCCATTAATAATGTATTTTTCCGTTGCTAAATGACATTTTTCTGGTAGTAAAATAAGTTATTATGTAAGGAAAATAGTGGTATTGTCAATAATATACAAAAAGGATTTCGCATTGGATTCCAATTCCTTGCATTCTGTATGCCGACTAAAATATATTAGCTTCGCAAAATTGGTAGCATTGAAAACGTTTCGGTAAACCAATATTTCTTAATGAAATATTTAAACATATTAAATGCCTTGAAATATTGGGTGGAGATGAGATATAATCAACTTTGTCGTTAAGATTCACCAACTATATTTGACCTTGTTAGCTGAAAACCACGTCTCTTGAAACATTCAACTATATATGGAAATATAACAGATTATCCATTTGACGGATATATCACTGTTAAGGTATCAAGTCAGAGAAGCCAAAACATTTAATTCAGAAAATTAAATTGAATTA
>JANTPZ010139468.1:0-26281 GCA_025593235.1 Vachellia pachyceras | reverse complement strand
GAAACAGGCCAGAAAATAACTAATCTCGATTTTGAATGTAAATAAAGTGAATTTTGAATGAATTCGGAATGAATCATCTGGGAAAGGCCAATAGAGAGTGGCACACTGTCGAAATAAATTAAAACACTTTAAAATGATGGGTGTCCTTTTTTGCCTGACAAAACGGTTGTTCTTATCTCTTGCAGAAGTTACTTTTGTTATTAATTTTTTTTTGCCAACTTTTGTTATTAATATTATAATTGGAATGATGAATGGGTGGAGGCTCCCAGGAAAAGAATGACGAGTAGGCGGAATTGACCGGCGAGAGCCTACTTACTTACACTAACCGGGTTAAAGTATATTTTAATTCTTTATATGTATATTAAATTTTATTTTAATCCTTTAAATTTAAAAAGTACACTTTTAATCTCTTAAATTTAACACAGTCAATCTCTTTTAATGGAAATGGTTGATTTATCAAATTTAATTGATGACGGTGTAATAAAACATTATAAAACAACTCACATTTTAATTTTAATTTAATAATATAATAAATTTAATATTTTAAACGGTGTAAAATAAAAAAATTATATTAAATTTGATGAGTCATCAATTTTCATTAAGAGAAACTAATATTGTTAAGTTTGAGGGATTGAAAATCTATTTTTTAAATTTAAAGGGTTAAAATGAAACCAGAAATACACATGCTTAACTAAAATTATACTTTAATCAAAATCAATCCATAAGTTGAGGAGTGCCGTTGGATTTGAGATACTTTTATCATTTCCAAAATTTAAACCCCAGCAGTTCATATACAGAGATGTGTCTGTCTACATACATTTATGTCAACATGTGAGAGATTATTAGATACATATAGGTACGGTCGGTGAGTGCAGTCTGCATCTTGATGTGATGGTGGCGGCCCACACATGTTATCGTACATTGTCGTATCAACGTTTACCCATGACACATCGCTTCTTTCACTCGCCACGTGCATGCATCACCATGTCCCTCACATCCTTCTTCCAATCCTACGGTCAGAGGTTTTTCCCCATCATCAATTCTTAGCCCACTCCAATTTTTGTTCTAATTATAAATATTAATTCTGTTCAAAACGTTGTTATCCAATAAAATAGATGTAGATTATCTTTTAGCTAAAAATTTAATTTTAATTTATCATATCTTAAGACACGAGTCCAATTCCCTACTTCAAATTGGTTAGTCTTTTTCAGCACAATCCCACCCTGAGAGGATTCCCATGGGCCAAGTAGAAGAAAGTGCCAAACAACAGTTCCAGTAATGTATGCCTGCTTGTTTGATAACTTCATTTTTTAAACGTTATACGGAAGTCAAGACAAAACAATTTTAAAATCTGTAAAAATCATCATAAAATTCATAAAAGTTATATAAAAATCCGTAAATTTCTTTCTCCCAACGGAGTTCCCAACGACATGTAGACAATATCGACATTTGCAAGGAAGTATTACTTGTATTTTACAACGGAATTAACCAAGAAAATATGAAAAAATTTGTAATGAAAAGTTACTACCTTAGACATCATCTTGCTTCGAATCAAACTAAGCGGAATATGTGCTTGTTCGGAGATTTCATTCCCTAAAAGATACACATAAATCGAGATAGAACCATTTTAATATCGGTAAAAATCTATAAAAATCTACTTAAAATCCGTACAATTATTGTGTAAACTAACTTCTTTCCTTGACGAGTTCCCAACACACGCTGTAAATGGTCTATTGTTTTGGTTTTGGGCAAGGCAGTATCTAAAGTTGCTCAAAAGCGCAGAGGCATTTATGGCGGCAGAGGAGGCGAGGCGTAAGTGGTGAAATGTATAGAGGCGAATAAGCATTTGCCACGCCACAAAAAGTATGAAGGCAGAGTTTGGGGATTAGGGAGGGGTACAAATCTGGACGGGCCCGTACATGAATGAAAAGCACACAATATCTCTCTGTCCTCTGTTCGGTTTCACCACTGTTCCCAGGTACCGTTCCCTGAGATTATTTGCTTCATCGATCTCCGATTTCCCATACCGTTCAACATAGAGATCACCTACACAATGAACCTACCCCCTGAGGAAGCTTCTGGTCGATTACTCTGCGCCCTCTCCAAATCCATTCACCACCCGCTTCTCCATCTACGCCTCCTGTTTCTCTTCGTTCCTACCTAAGCTTAAAACCTCGATGAATCCATTTTTCTTCAATTTGACGTCTACTCTCACCCTCCCTTATCTTCTGAAAAAATACGGAACCAAGAACGGCTGGTGAGATTCGGAATTTTTTTTATTTACATTTTACAAATGTTTTCTGAATCGATGCTCCGTCTCTTGACTGAAGACCTGCTTATACGAGTTCTTGAGAAGCTCAGCTCCGATGCGGATCGGAAATCATGGCGGCTTGTTTGCAAGGAGTTCCTTCGAATTGAATCGCTGACCAGGCGAAAAGTGCGGATCCTCCGTATCGAGTTCTTGCCTGGGTTGCTTCGAAAGTACTGCAACATTGAGTCGCTGGACCTCTCCGTATGCCCGCGGATCGACGATGGAGCCGTTTCAGTGTTGCTGAGTCATGGTTCACTAAATTGGACCAAAGGACTGAGGAGGCTGGTGCTCTGTCGGGCAACTGGGTTGGGGTATAGAGGGTTGGAACTATTGGTTCGGGCATGTCCTTTGCTAGAAGCCATTGACGTTTCCCATTGTTGGGGATTTGGGGACAGAGAAGCGGCTGCGCTTTCGTACGCAACGTGGTTGAGGGAGCTGAAGATGGACAAGTGCTTAGGGGTGACTGATGTTGGTTTGGCAAGGATAGCTGTTGGTTGTAGCAATTTGAAGAGCCTGAGTTTGAAGTGGTGCCTTGATATTTCTGATCTGGGCATTGACCTTCTTTGTAAAAAATGCTTAGATTTGGAAATTCTTGATATTTCATATTTGAAGGTGAGTTTCAATTTCTGAGCCAGAGAGATCACCGTGTTTGATAATGACAATATTGGGAATTCATTAATAAGGAATCCAAGAGATATAGCTTTATTACTTTGCAACACGAACTGTTTCTTGTATAATCTTTTTTAATGTAAAATTCTATGGGATATTTCAGGAAACAGTTTTGGGCTTTCCTTCTTAAACTACTGGTGATAGCATGTGACTTAGTTAATATCTGTGCTGTTCAGGAGTTTCAGTAATTGAAGAAGGAATAATGTGAGGATCTCTTATGTTAAAAACTTGAGTGCATTGGAAAATAACGAAGAAAGAACAACTTTATCCGTTGCTTGTCGACTAAGGACAATGCACTGTAGTACATATAGGACTGGCTGTTGCCATTCGATGAGCAGGCTGCTTTAAATATGTTATTGAGATTCTTCTTTGTTGCTTCCTTAGATTAGTCAGTAAAAATATACATGAAACATTTGAATGTGAAAATTTTCTTCAGACTGTAACTTTCGGTAATTTTGAGATCTCACCTTGTAGCTGACGAGTGAATCCTTGAAATCAATTGCTTCTCTGTCAAAGCTGGAACTTTTGGTCATGGTGAGCTGCTCTTTTGTTGATGATGTTGGACTGCGGTTTCTTGAAAAAGGATGTCCATTTCTTAAGGTGATGTATTTACGCTGCCAGGTTTTGAATTTTGCTGAAAATAGAGTGGAAGTTTATGAAAGTTAGGATGCTTTTTGGGGAATTGCACAAAATTTTCTTTAATTTTGATTGTGTTTTCCACGAGAGTGCAGGCAATTGATGTATCGAGGTGTGATTTTGTAAGCTCATCCGCTTTGGCATCCATAGTTAGTGGGCATAGCCATCTTGCGCAGATGGATGCAGGATATTGCTTCTCGGTCAGTTTATTTATGAATCTATTGCTGTGTCTGATATTTGCTGAAATATTCATTTCATCAAATTTTTCGCACACACTAAAACCACATGCATTTTGGACAGGAGCTTTCATTATCCTTTGTTGAATGCTTGAAGAATTTAAAGAGCCTGACCGTGATCAGAATTGACGGTGTTCAAGTTTCTGACCATGCCCTCCAGATTATTGGCACCAGCTGCATGTCTCTATTGGAAATTGGTTTAAGCAAATGTATTGGAGTCACCAACATGGGAATCATGCAGCTAGTGTCTGGCTGTGGTAAATTGAAAATTCTGAATTTAACATGTTGTCGATTCATCACTGATGTTGCTATCTCTGCTATAGCAGACTCTTGCCCCCACCTCATCTCTCTGAAGTTAGAGTCATGCGATATGGTGACTGAGAAAAGTTTTTATGATCTTGGATCCCGTTGCTTGCTACTAGAGGAGCTTGATCTCACTGAGTGCTTAGGGATCAATGATAGAGGTAAATTTATGGAAGTGTCTATCTGAGTACACTAAATCTGTTTTGGGTAATATAACCCCCTGTCGTAAATAGTGTTAGGCGTCATTTAAAATTGCCACTACTTCGGATACAGACTTGTCTTCACTTGTTATTTTCTCATTTGAATCTGATACACTTCTTTCAAGCAGCACTCAAAAATCTATCAAGATGTTCAGGACTTTTGACGTTGAAATTAGGATTATGCACCAACATATCAGACGCAGGATTGGCATATATTGGGTCTAACTTTCCAAAGCTGGCAGAACTTGATCTCTACCGGTAATCAAACTTTATGATGAATGGGGTTAATCTCAACCCACCCCCCCCCCCCCAAAATGTTGGGAGCTGTGAGGCAGGTCTCTTGAGTTCAGTCTGTTTTGACGTTGCAGCTGTGCATGTATCGGAGATGATGGGCTAGGAGCACTCGCTAGCGGCTGTAAGGAACTGATAAAGCTGAACGTGTCATATTGCAATAGAATTACAGATAGAGGGATGGAATATATTGGCTATCTAGGTGATCTGTCTGAACTGGAGATGCGTGGGCTACTGAACATTACTGGTATGGGTATAGCAAAAGTTGCAGTTAACTGCAAAAGGCTGGCTGATCTGGATTTGAAAAATTGCGAAAAAGTTGGTGATCCAGGCTTCTGGGCCATTGCTTTTTACTCACACAACTTGCGCCAGGTATCATAATTGCTTCTAGCACTATTGAAGTTTTGTTCTGCTTACTAGAAATCTTTAGCCTCCAGAATAAAGGCTAGAAACGCATTTCAAATAACTTAGGCAACTGGCAATCCTCTGGGTTTCTTACTCTCAAAGCTACTACTAATTGATAAATTGCTAGCTCGAATGAAATATAGAGCGGCAGGCGTTCTAATCAAATTGGTGATGACGATGATGGCAGATAAATATGAGTTACTGTGCCGTTTCGGACGTGGTTTTGTGCCTTCTCATGGGGAACCTGAAACGGCTGCAGGAAGTGAAATTGGTGAATATTGCTGAAGCTACCGTGAGAGGGTTGGAACTTGGCCTCAGGGCTAGTTGTGGTCGGGTCAAAAAGGTTAAACTGCAGGCATCTCTCAGGTTCTTGCTTTCGTCAGAGATACTGGACATGCTGCATTTACGAGGGTGCAAGATCAGATGGGATTAGCATCTCTTTTCATGGCAAGTTAACAACAGAAATTGTGTTTACTTTTCCCCGGAACTGATGTTGCTTGATGTTTATTTTAAGACTACTTTAGAATGTGAATGAAGTCTCTTAAAATTTGAGCAATGCTTGTTGAAGCAGGATTAAGAAGGAACCAGTTTCGATCCTTTTCTCCCGCTTAGCGTATCGTCCCCGTCCCATAAACGCACCGTTTCGTAAGTGTGAGCTTCATGATTCGTGTGCTTTGCTGTCGTACCATACCCCATCCCCAACAGATTTTTCTCACTTGCCTTCCATTTTAATTAACCCACGTGATCTATGATATTTATTAGTAAGATCATGATATAATTATTTAGAGTGATAAAAATAAAAATATCAAATTAAAAATACTAAATTGTCCTTAATAAAAATTTCTACTTTCCTTTCTACATCCTCTCTCGTTATATTTGTAAAACTAATATAAAATTTCAAATTTAATCACATCTAACAAAACGTTTCTCAAATTTCTGCATAGATAAATATGGGCAATTCAGTAACTTTGTAATTATATTTTGAAAAGTGGTCATTTTAATTAATGTGCTCATTGGCTCAGCGTTTGCAGATTTTTCTCACTTGCTTTCCGTTTTAATTAACCCACGTCATGCCCTCAAATATTGGTTGCATCGTGCATCTATTCATTGCCTCCGCCCAGGAGTTAGGATTCTTCTTGAGGAATCTTTATTCCTAAATTACCAGATATTAAAAAACCGAAAAGTTAAAATAAAGGACCACTGGAATTGTAATTGTGACAATTTGAAAACGCGGTTGAGAAGTACTTTTACGTAAATTGAGATAAATATATTAAAGAGATTATCTCGTTTTACCGAAAAACACTATTGAACGTACGTTTGGACCTACAAACGCTGAGCCAACAAGCACATTATTTAAACGTGGTTTGAGTGAACGGCGTTATATACGTCTATTACATGTAGAATTGACTTCGAACATAAATTTTACAAAGTTTGTTTAAACCATTGTGCTCTCTCCAATTTACTATGAAATTCCTTACTTTATTCGGAAGTGTTGAATTATTGAGATCAAGAAAAGATTGAGAAGTGGAATAAGAAATTGAATGTATTACATAAACCATTTTGGTTTACAACACTAATCTATCCTCTCTTGAGGGTGATGAACTATCCTCATTTTGGGGACTCTTGAAGTGGGAGATCCAAGTTACCCTCCCCTTCTCTATACATTGGTGGAGACTCTTCATCCTCTCACCTTGTGGTGATGATTATTTTAATCTCACACACAAATCATTATATTATGACCCTTTATATAGATTTTTGAGTCATTAACTAATTAAGAGATTAACACTAACCACTTTAATTAACTCATATTTCCAACACCCCCATCAAGTTGACACCCCTTAACTCTTTATGCTCAACTTAACAATACAAAAACTACCAGGAAATGAAGTGAGTTAAACTAGACAATTTTGATTCACGCAACAATACAAACAATTCTTCGTAATCTTCTTCTCAATTATTTCAATCCTTTCCACAGCAGCATTTGCTCGGTTTAGTTCCTGCTGTCAAAGCAGAAGAATAGAATACCACAAATCATGAGGTCCCTGGAGCTTCTTCCTTGAGTTGTTCTTCTTCCCTTTTTTTTATCTATTGATTACTTGTTGTGATACATGTTTGCATGGCTGACACTGCAGCTTCAAGACGATTTTCTTGGGTTTTTTTTTTTTTGAGAAATCAAACCATGTATATTATTCACTCAGAATCATCATCGTCATGACGCAACAATCTTATGTATTGAGAAATCTCTCAAGAACAATCATGACCCACAAGAGAGCTTGAAGGAAGAAGCAGAAAAGGAGGGTCCCAAGCATTAGAGAAACTAACAGAAGTGAAAGCTATCAAAGGGTCGCCATTAATGAGCAGACAGCTACTCCTTTCTTTGTGAAAACCGAAGGATCCACAGATTCTGAACCCTGAAATCCCTTACATGATAATTGAATCTGACTTTGTGAACAAGAATAGTTGTTGATCACTGTCACTTCCCACTTTGGCTTCCCTTCTATCTCTCTCCCACTTCTCACTGTTCCTATATAGCGAGAAATTATTGATCCACAACAATTACATGGCCTTGAATCCGAAGAACCATGGAATAAATCTCCCTTCAGTGGGCACTGTGAACTACAGTCACCATGATCCAGACCAAGTTCCCACATCAACAATCTATGATCTTTCGAATTGTCTTCAGTCTTTGTCTTGAAAGACAGGAGACAGTGAGCACAATATACAAGGTACTTGCAATCCACAGAAACTTGCAAGCTTTGTTTGTAGATACGACAACAGGGCATCGACAAGCAATAGCATTACCAAATTCTGGATTAGTCCATACAACTCAAGACAGGGAAGAATGCCACATCCTGTTCTGGAGCTTGAGGGAGAGGGAGAGTGGCAATTTGAGATCAAACAACACGAATGAAATTCTCCTTTCGTTTTCTTTTTATCCAATTTACGACAAAATTTATCAGATGAAAAAAATACAAGATTCGAGGCGCAACACGAATGTCTTACGGCCAAAGGACGAACATGCAGAAAGTCGCTAGCGAAAGGTCTCTGTGTTCCTTACAGCTTCTTGGCCGCGTGTGTGGATAATCAGCCGGTACAGGTCTCCTTCTTGTGTCAATCTTGTGCTACTGACTATCTCCATGAAGGGTCTTGATTTTCTGGGCTGGATTCTTGACTTTCAGGCCCTGGTTTCTTGGCTCTCAAACCCGTGGCTCAAGCTTCAACGGTGGCCGGCTGTAAGGAGATGGCAGCGGAACTTCATATTTTTTATCCATCAAAACAGCATGATCAAGAAAAGATTGAGAACAACACTAACTTACCCTCTCTTAAGGATGATAAACTATTCCCATTTTGGGTACTCACTGTGGGAAATATGAACGAAACCCTCACTTTCCTTTCTCCTGCAAAAATATAAAGCAGGCGTCGGCAAAAGCAGAAAAGAAGCTGGCCAAGAAGGCGCCGGCGGAGAAGATAGCAAAGGAGGATGGTGGAAAAGAAAAGGGGAGCGAAAATTCCAGAATGATAAGAGGTTGTTGAACAGCTTCAGGTTGCTAATCGGCAGTAAATCAGCATCCAGACGGTGGATCTTGGTCGCAGAGGAAGAAATGGAGAAATCTTGATCAACTTTTCTCTTCATCTCGACGAGCGGCAGCAGTGGTGACGATGAAGAAGACGGCGACTGTCACAACCATCTTTGAACAACGCCGGAGTTGGAATCGTGGAGGCTGTCGAAAATGGGAAAGAGGCCATCGATTCTTCCACCTCTTTGCCGCTATCAACAAATGGCATCGTTGCCTCGCCCTAAGAAATGAAGGTTCGATGTTATCTTTGTCGGAACTATGCCTGACGTCTTCAAGATCTCTCATGTGGTCGAACTCATCAATCACCTCTGGTTCTTGTACTTCAATTTTACTGGTGGTTCATTTTTTTGCATTCTTGAAGATGTGTCAGCAGGCGGACTGTGTTAGTTCCTAGGACATAAATTTGGTATATCCTGGGAAGAAAGGAATCAAAATCATTAAGGCGAGAGGGCTTTTGAGTTTTGAGAAGCATATAGATGCATCCGCTGAGGCATGTCCAAAGGCATGTATTTGGACTAGAGCGTATACAAGCAATTTCTATCCAGGCTTATTACATCTGGTGACTGTTTGGGGAGATGAAATTGTTTGCAAAGTCAATGAAAAGAGTCTATTCGTTGGGGGGAGACAAGCTGTGTTGAAGATTGATGATGATGAATCAAGACTTGTCCTTTGCAATCTCCAAACTGATGATTTCAAGGAGTTCGTCAAATGTTCCTTTATGACTCCGGTTTGGAATTATGCAGAAAGCCTTGTATTAGACACAGCAAGGAGGAGCCCGAGAATAAGAAAAGTTCTTGGAAGCTCTAGATTTGGGTGATCTTTAATATAAGATGACAAAAGCTTTGTAATTTGCTGGTAACATTCATTACACACACACACACACACACGCATTTAAGGTCTAACTGTAAGTTTCAATCTTGACGAGGAAGAAGTGTATTTCTGGGTTGCTGTACAAAATGCAAAGGAGCTAGCCATGCAATATGATAGTCTTTAAAAGAAAACTCAAATCTAGCAGCAGAGGTGGTTCATTTGGAATGACGAAAGCTACAATTGAAAACCCTATGATGGCAAAGCAATGGCAGCCAAGTAGGGAACGTGGCAGAGGCACAAGGAGAAGAGGATCTACCCTTAAATGTACTCATTGCCCAAAGAAGGTACAGTAACAAAGGCTGCAGAGGCAGGGGGAAGAATATCCACCCATGAATGCACTCATTACCCTAAAAAGGGCACAACAACAAAGGCTGTAGAGGCAGGGGGAGAAGAGAATCCACCCTTGAATGCACTCGTTGCCACAAGAACATAAGAAAGGCAAAGCAACAAAAGCTGTGACACTTGACACAGTAAAGGGAAAAGAACCCAAGAAGCATTTGCAATTCAAGCAATAGCTGCAGATGGAAGTGAAGGTGAAGACCAAAAAGGCAGTAGGAAAAGCACCCAATAGCAATAGGAAAAGATTCACAAATGAGATTGTAAAGCAAGTTAGGATTTTTGTTAATTTGTATAACTCCAAACTTGAGGGAAATTGTAGAAAATAACCCTTATGTATAGTTTTATAGTTGTGATTGGTCCATTGGGCCTTAAGCCCAATTATACCATTTGTTGGTTCTACATAAGACCTACCCTCTTTGTAATTCAAAAAAAAAATAATTCATTCAATAATGTTCTCTTCAGATTATTTGTCCCCAAAGCATGTATGCTGGTTTCATGTATCATGATAAAAAAGGCCCAATATGGGCCCAATAGATACTTGTAGTCATTTTGTGGAGATTATGTACTATAAATAAGTGCACTTTAGAACAGCACAATTAATGGACAATGGATCAATGATTCGTGAATGGATAATGGTTATTGATTTTTGAATCAAAGATTATTCAGGGATTGTACAGCATATCACTGTTCAACAGGAAGATGTTCCTTCAGCGAAACGTGCAAGCTCGTTGCAGTCGTATGTTACCGTACAATGTCAAACCACCTGCACCGTTCTTGCCTTTTCATCCTCTTCTCTTCTCCCTCTGTTGCAGCTTCCTCGCCACACTATCCATCGTTCTGCAGTAACACTTCGCCTCCTCTTTACTTTGAATCCTTCTCCCTCAATACGAATTTTCGGCTTGGTTAAGGAGGAAAAGTGAACCATCTTATTAGTTAATCACGGGGCAGCTTTCGACGATGAAATATCATTTGACGCACCAAATATATGGAAAGCGCACACAGATTAAATCTAAAGAGAAAACCCAGACTTGGTGGCTGTCTTGCCGATAAATCTGTATTTGAGGGGTTGAAAATTGTTCAATTTTGTCAGTCTTCACAGAAATTAAGATTCATACATGATCATCCCGGCCCATACAGGATGCCAGGTCGATGTTCCTTCCTTTTTGGGCCAAATGCAAGTATTAAATCAGTGTACCCTTTTTTTATTAAAACAAAAGATTGAAACTCACAACAGCAAAGGAGGGAAAGGAAAGGTAAATTGAAACACTAGCCAAAGATACAGGTTTAAGAATTCGTGAGAGCCTTGGACTTGTTCCATAGAGGAGGAAGACTTTTCATGCGAAATACAGTGTCTGTCAGATCCAGAGAAACTAATAGTAGTGTGTTACTGGTAAGTAAAGTCGTACGAAAGGGTTTTAGGGCAGGAGGTTGGTGGAGCCGAGTTGGATATATAAGCAAAGGCTTATAGGCGTGAAGCAAGGCGTGCGTTCCCTTGGCATCCTCAGACGAAACAAAATGTGTGGGGTTTCCGTGTTTCTATATTTTTATGTGTACCTAAGACAAACAAGAAACAAGACAATCTGTACATATCTAGATTGCTTTTTGACTTTTCCTTTTTCCTCCAAGCCGTTGGAAACTAACCTAACAAACTTTCCTGTAATATATAAATAAGATTCACACAACCACATCACGCAGTCTTTGGAGGGATTTCACAGGGGTTCCCACCGCCAAACCTGGCTGTTTTTTCCCCTCGACAGCGGCTCCATTTTTCCTTGTATGACATACTCTCCCATGCATGCATGGTTTAACGTTTATCTCTGTTTAATTCAATGAATTATTCTGGTCCATCTAACTGTGATTTTTTTTTTTTGGAAAAAATGAATGAAGGTATTGAGGGAGCTTCTGCTGCTTGATTCAAAATGGCAGATCGAGAAGCTGCACAGAGAAGGAGGGGACTAGTCGTCATCGGTGTGTCTGGTTTATTGCTGGTGGCCATGGCGGTGGCCGTCACTCTGGGTGTCAGCATGAACCAAGACGATTCTGGATCAAGCCAACCAAAAGATAACAACAAGTCCCGCGTCTCAGATTCAATGAAAGCCGTGACAGACCTGTGTCGTCCCACCGATTACAAAAAAGAGTGTGAGGACAGTCTCAAGTCCGAGGCCGGCGACAAAACCGACCCTAAGGATCTCATCAAGATCGCCTTCAACATCACCATTCGCTCCGTCGGCGAGAGCCTCCAGAAAACCCGTCTCATCCGTGAGATCGAGAAAGAGCCAAGATCCAAGATGGCTCTTGACTCCTGCATGCACCTCATGGCCCTCTCCATCGACGAACTCCGCAAGTCCGTCCAAAACATCGGCTCTTTTGATCTCACAGTCGTCGAAGACATGCTCATGAACCTCAAGGTTTGGATCAGCGGCGCCATCACCTACCAACAGACCTGTTTGGACGGATTTCAGAACACTACCAGCCCTGCCGGTATACAGATGCAGGATGTTCTCAAACTCACCATGAGAAACAGCAGCAACATTCTCGCCATCATCAATGACTTCTCCAACAGTTTGGCTCAGCTAAACATAACAAGCTCAGCCTCACACCGCCGACTTATTCAGAATTATGAAGAGCATACTGTTATGGGTCATGGAGACCTCGAAATTCCCCTCTGGGCTCAAGCTGGTATGAGAAGACTTCTCGCCACAGGCAAGCTCAAGCCCAACGTGGTTGTCGCCAAGGACGGCACCGGCAAGGTCAGGAGCATTAATGAGGCCCTGAAAATGGTCCCCGTAAACAATGTGAAGCCATTCGTCATCTACGTTAAGAAAGGACTCTACCGTGAGTATGTTCACGTTATGAGCAATATGACCCGCGTCGTCATGATCGGTGACGGAGGTGACAAGACCCGAATCACCGGTGACAGAAACTTCGTCGATGGCATTGGCACCTTCAGGACCGCCACCGTTGGTACTACTACTACCACCACTAATTAATAAATACTTCATTTTATCGTCCCCTTTTAATTTCATATCTATTGAATTTAATTAACATGCATGAGTTATTCACCAAACGTACGCATGCATACAGCCGTTGACGGAGATTTCTTTGTTGCCATTAAAATGGGGTTTGAGAACTCGGCTGGTCCAGAGAAGCATCAAGCTGTTGCCCTGAGAGTGCAAGGTGACATGGCGGTGCTGTACAAGTGCACCATGGATGGGTACCAGGACACACTTTACGCACACGCGATGCGACAATTCTATAGGGACTGCACCATTTCAGGTACGGTGGACTTCATTTTTGGCGACGCAGTGTCTGTGTTCCAGAACTGCACATTCGTGGTGCGGAAGCCATTGGAGGAGCAACAGTGCATCGTGACGGCGCAGGGCAGGAAGGAGAGACACCAACCGACGGGAATAGTGATCCAAGGAGGGTCCATCGTAGCAGATCCCAACTTCTACGCAGACAGGTTCAAGAACAAAGTGTACTTGGCACGTCCATGGAAGATATACTCAAGAACCATATTCATGAACACGTTCATGGATGACTTGATTCAGGGTGAAGGGTTTCTGCCGTGGGCAGGCACACTGGGACTGGACACGTGCTATTATGCAGAGTACAATAATAGCGGCCCTGGTTCTGATACATCAAAGCGTGTGAAATGGGGCGGCATCAAGAACATCACTAAGCAGCAGCAGGCAGATTCTTGGACACCTCTCAACTTCTTCAAGGGGGATAAGTGGATTAAGATCACTCGCATTCCTTACACTCCTTCCTCTTGGAACTCCCAACACTAAGTTCGTTCGTTGTTTGTATGATACCAAGATCAGTATCAAACCTGGTGCTTCTTTTGGGGGAGGTTATCTTCTTGTAATTATGACGCAGGGACTTGTACATCCACAAACACTTCTGTTTGAAATCTCCTTGTTGACTATTTCTCTTTTTATAGTGGACAATATACTCGGCCTATTACTATCTTCTCTTTTCCATTGTTGCATCACCTTTACACGTCTGGGGGAAAATATTATGGTTTATTTCTTTCTGGTTAGTGTATTTTTAATTAATTTTCCCCAGTCGAGTCAGCCACATTTCAAAATTATTTGACGCCTTGGTTTGAAAAGGTTGATACCGTTTTCATGTGGACGTGCATGGTAGAGATCAGAGTTTAAAAAAAACTGTTGATGGGGTCTGGCCTTCATGGTTCCATCCTCTTCTTCTCCCTCGAAAGTCAATTTACCAAGCCTCGGAGAAAATTGATACGCGTGTGTTTCGGAACCGTGGAGAGGAAGAAATTAATTCCGATATGATTTTACAGAATTTAAAATATTTTATAGATTTTGAAATATTTTTGTCTTGATTTACATATACCGTTGGGAAAAAGTGTTTCCCAAATATGCATAGACAATAAGCATAATTTCATCCGATAAGCTTTGTCCAATAATATTGGCTTCACATATTTTATCTAGAAATATATATATTTTTTAAATGTAGAATACAGAATATATTGTAAGTTAAAAATTTAAAGTAACATAAAACTAAACTAAAATATTTATAAATTACACTCAAATCCTTAATATAAATTTCAGTTAACATTTTTAAAAAATTTAAAAAGTTAAATAAATTATTTTAATTTTTATATATTTTTTAAAATGCTTATATATATATATATGTGTGTGTGTGTCATAAGATTATATATCAATTCATAGATGACAAACAAGTTTGAAGAGAAAATAATAAATATATTTGTTCATTTAACGTTTTAACTTCCATAATCTCAGTTAACTTGAGGCCTAGCTATTAAGCACAGTAATTATTTTTCAATACGTAAATTATACTAATAGCAGTATAGAAAGTGTGAAGAACAAATACACGTACGACCATTCACTAGCAAATTTAGGGTTTGTTTGGTAAGATGATCGTAAGATCTAAATGTATGTTTAATAGTGTTTTTTTATAAAATGAGATCATTTCTTTTATATATTTACTTTAATTTGTGTAAAAGTACTTCTTCATCGTCAAGACATTTAATCTGCAATTTCCTCTCAAAAACGCAAAATAAACAAAGAAATAACTGAAAAGGGAAGAATGAACCAACTTGTTAATTTGCTCCTCAATAGGCAACCCTACCCGTGCGAGTACCCAAATCTCGCCACAAACCTTCTCCTCACAATCTCTTCCGTATGGCCGCCTCGTCATCGTCCTTGTCCTATCCGTCTTTTTCCGCCTCCAGCGATTCCTCTCCTCACCGCCGTAGACGTCGTCAACGCAGTCGCCGGGACCGCGATAAAGAATCCCTAAAGGCCCGAAAGAAGAGTAAATCACACTCCAAGCGACGTCGCAGGCACCACCGCTCTTCTGATTCATATTCGTCATCTTCCATCTCCGACTACTCCAGGTTAGGGTTTTAATTTTGGTTGCTTCGCTTTCCTCGCCCTTCCCAATTGATCCCTGTAAAAGTTCAGCCTGAAGTCTATAGCTGATTGATTTCCCTGCTCTAGCGGTAGAGCTCATTCATAAGAAAGATGTTTGGCCAAACAAAAAAATTGCTCGGAAAAACCACTGAATGGAACTGATCTCTGGTTTGAGTAGCAAAATACATTATCATTGATCAAGGAATTTCATCTTTCTTTACGAAACACGAGTTGGATGACTAATTTGCTCTGAGCGCCAATGTCAGGACTAGCTGGTTCTGATTTTGATTTGACTTTTAATGTTTTGACTAAATTTAATTCTTTGTTTCTCAAAATTAGTTATAGTTTCAATGTGGACTGCAGAGAATTTATATTTTGCGGGATGGGACCGAGTTATTGGAAATAATGAGTTTTGAAAATGTAGGTATGGTCGTGGCTGCCTGGCTGGGTGGCAAGAATCATGTCTATTATTTGGACGTTTGTATTGCCTCAGATCATCTGGTCATTGATTTCCTTCACATGAGCTTTCTATTGAATGTTAGAGCAACAATGAACATGTGTCATGCGCCTTAAATTTCTACCTCCCTAACGTCCTATTGATTCTGCACCATATATGGATTCAAAAACAATTTTTCATGGGTGAATGCGTCACGGCATGATTGTATGCAGTTTACATAACTGATATTGAGAATTTCTGACTATTATTTACATTTTTCATATTAAAAGATAAACTTAAATAATTTTGTTTTTACTGCCTTTTGCCTTATTTTAAATTTTCTCTAGAAGTGAGAGTTCGTCTGACAGCGAGTGTGATTCATCTCATCATTCAAAAAGGCACAAAAGGAATGACAGACCAAAGAAGGTCTTGTTGTTAATCCGTTTTTGTACACTTTTTACCCGTCTAAAGTTTTTTTATTATTTAATCTCCTTGTTTTTCCTTTGTAGAACAAGGAAAAAGATCGAAGTAAAAGCCACAGGCATAAAAGAAAGAAGGATAAAGTGAAAGAGGTAGGTGACTTTTTACATATGGTTTAATTTTCATCTTTAGGCTTGTTTACTACATAGTATGGTGTCTTTCATTTTCATCCTTAGGCCTGTTCACTGTCTTTTGTTTCGGTCAAATTGACAAGATATTTACTTTGTTGAAGACTTCACTTATTGTGCACCTAGTGTTTTCACCAACGCTGCTGAGCTCAACCTTCATGGTTGCCATTGCTTGAGGATTGATATAGTGAACCTTAACACATTAACTGAGATAATTTAAGTTTGTTAATTTGTTGATTATCTTAATCTTGCCTCTAAATTTACTTACCACAAACTGCCCTACCTGTTTCACTTGTTCTAGTCTGACTCATTCTCTTAGCATATACTCCTTCTTCAATATATTAGATGTGTGCATTGCGAGTATTTTTTTAAATGTGTGCATTGCGAGTATTTTTTTGTTTGAAATGCTAATAATACTTTCTGCCTTTTTCCTGGATTGGCTCTTTTGAAATTGGAGCTGGGCTCTGTGACATTTTGTTGGGCGCATAATTGACTTGATTGGATATTGTTTCTTGGTCGGGTTTGTCATGGCATGGGAGCCTTATATAGAAGCAGCAAGATGAGAGATGCAGCAGTCCTGTGCAGCTTTCCAAGGTTCTAATCTAATTGCAATCTGTTTAAGGAGTTCAATGCTCTTGCAAGCTTGTTTGTCATTGATAGGTTGACTAATTCTTCTTCTGTTATACAGTTTCTGGGGCGTGACAAGGATGATGGGGTCCGGCGTAGTGCTGTATCTGGCAAGAAGGTTAAAAAGCTGCTACCCTACTGCAATTTTCTTCTATGGCCTTGTTTAGATTTTGTGTCTTTCGGATGCATTCAGTTTATCTGGAATCATTTTTTTCTTTACAGATTCTTCTGAAACTTGAAAAAACAAAGGAAGATAAGGTGGCTGAAAGCAAGAGAAACGAACTGCTCAATTTCTTAAATGCTAGTTTTGATTAGCATGGAGAGCTGAGGATTTGGTTTGTGGATTGGATAAAGCCAGTGAGGAACCAAGTTTACTTGGGCTCGTAAATTCTTCTTGTTTTCAATTATTAAAACCAAACATATTACCTTGGTATGACATTGTAATTTTTCGTTTTTGTTAAACTTCGATGGAAGGTCTTAGCGGCTTGGGCAAGCCAAAGGAAAAATGGAAAACGGCAAGCTTGGTTACTGAGACTGTGCTGTATTACGTTGTTTTTTATTTAAGAGACTGGGTTTCAATTTGTTAAGCATGCATGGACTATGGTTCATCGATAAGTTCCTATTTTGACCGGGATGTTCCTCTCGAGCTGTCTTCAGATCGGCGTATTCACAATATATCGGATGAATCGCCCCAGACCCGCATACTAATAGGATGTCCTTGTACATTGGGGAATGAGTCTGGAAATTCTTTTCTAATGGGGATTGAATGGCAAGCTAAGCTTACAGTGCACAAATAAAGTAAAACGCACTTGAAAAAAAAATTGACTCGTAGATGACTTGACTGCAGCAGATGATCTTGAGCATTCTAGCGGAACTTCACAGGAGCAGGCCATTATTATAACTCTCATGTTCGTTTGTCATAGGTTTTTTGGGACCTCAGGTGTGCGGTAGGATGAGCATACGAATTCAGAGAATATTTGTTGCGTTCATTAATTCATTACATATTGTTGGAATTTAAATAATTAATATTTGTATCCTATTGCGGTGTTTTTATTTTAATTTAGAAAATGTTTTTTGGGGCTTACCACATCACAAATTTTAAGACTGGTATCATGATTTTTATTTTTAATATTTTGGACTTGGTTCAATGTAAGTTGAAAGTTTTCAGAATGATTCGTTTATATCATATTAATATTCTATTGGGAAAATCAGTGCCATGGCCCTTCAAATTTTGATCCAATAGTGACTTAGTCTCTGAATTTTGATTCACTACGATTCAATCCCTATAGTTCTAACTATTTTTTGATTTAATCCATATGTTTTAAAAATAAATCATATCTATAATCCCTATAGTTGATCATGTTGGGGAAGAACTTCTTCTCAATTGTACATGTAAGGTAAGACAAAATCATTTCAAAATTCATAAATTCTTTTTGGATTCAGTAAATTTTTCTCAAAATTTATAAACTCCTTTCATTCAATGGATTCCCAAACATACCTAATAAAACGTCAAAGATTAAAGATAATTACTGTTTCTGGACATTACATAGAGGACATAGCCCAAGGCCCATAAATACAAGAGGGGCGGTATTGTCATTTAAAAAGTGAAGTCGTCCCATAAAAAAGGGATTTGATGTTAGGGGCTTAGGGCTACCTTCAACGCGTCTGCTGTATTTTGGAGGTGACGAGGGCCTCCTTTCTTCTTTGTTTCTAGTAAATAGCTCTCTTCTTTCTCTAAAATAACACTGATCTGGCGACTGTGTTTTGCTTTCAAAACTAAAGATCGCACACAGTTCTTCTTGGGAAGCTTGTTTTAGACGAATGATTCCCAGGATTTTATCTGTGCGTAAAGTGAGTCAAGATCCATTCTGCTTGAGCCTTCTTCGTCCATGGAGATGTGCTCCAATGTTATTGGATTACACTCGATCATGACACGGATTTGTTCTTATTGCCATAATACATCTCTTACTGAAGCAGAACAAAGCAAAATAATTGCAAGATGAGGAAAATTAGTTAAAGGTCTCCTCCATCCTCTCCAACCAAATGCTTGACTGGACAGTTTGGTTCATTCATGCCGATTTTATCTCTATTATTTAACCAGAAAAAGCCGAACTTTGTCTTGAGCCTCATTTCATAAAAGAAGTTCTGAAAGCTGGGGGACTCATACATTGTTAATACTTAATAGCCCATGTTTATAAGCCGGTGATTGTTAATACTTTAAAGTATACAGTACGTTTTTGTTCATGAATAATGGTTTATATGCTTGGAAGTTGGAAAGATACTTAATTGTTTTTTTTTTTGGGTAACATAAGGAAGTAAATTCCTAATCACTGCTGCACCCGAACTCTTCTCATAACTCCTACCCCATTCGGGTCCTCTGCAACAATCTAAACCACCCCGCTTGGGGCTGTGGTCCAGATCCATTTTCGCTGCACAAGCCTGTAACTGAGCGCAGCAAGAGCATCTGCACATCCATTAGCCTCTCTGTAAACATGCTTTATCTCCACACACCACTCGTTATCAAGTATGCTCTGTAGTTGGATCCAAGGTTGTTGCCATTGGTAGTCCTCATGCAAACTCGTGATTCTGTCAACGAGTTGAATTGAATCACATGCGGCCTCAATTTTACGGAAACATATAATTGTAATGGAAATAAATCCACTAATTGTACTGGAAACATGATTGTTTGCAAATGATTCAGCTGCAACAACTCGTCCTTCGGCAGGGTGAAGACCCTTGCCAGAATCAAGTAATCCCCTTCAGAATGAAAGATTGCACCCCCCCCCGGGCCTTTACTCAATTCCAGGCCTATTTTAGAGTCAGATCTGGGATTTTTAAGCAAATCCATACCATCTGTCCTTCCAGCCTTCAATCCCTTTCTTATCGTAGGAAAAATCTGATTAACTTAAAAACAAAACTTCTTCTTCACTGCGCCCACCCCCTGCCCTCTGATTCCACTTGCAAACAACACCTCTGAACCTCACACCACACAGTCCCAAAAATAAAAACATTGCAAAATCATTACAATGTCTAGGTTTCAAGAAGGACCAAAGGAGAAGCTGAGAAGAACAAGGACCGAAAGAGAAACTGAGAAGGAGAACTGGAGAGTAGGGGAGGAGTCATCATTGATGAATCTAGTCCAGGAGGAAGGAGCGATCGTGGAGAACGCCGCATGAGGCAGATTTCAATGAATATGGGCGACTGCCTTACCAGAGTTGTTGTGCATCTGCGCCGCTGCCATTGAGACCCCGAGGGACAATGGTCGTGATCGGGTGAAAAAGTGAGTCCAGCCAGTGAGTCAGTGCCGCTAAGGCTGTGTTTGGTTCCGTGCAGTAAGAGTAAGGGATGGAATGGTTTAATATTACTTTTGATCGGCTATGTTAGAGGAGGGAAATGAATGGATTTTATTTTTGATTTAATATATTTTTAAAATATTTAATTAATTTTTATAATATATTTTAATTAGAATTATAAAACTTTTTAATCAGTTTTATAATAATATAAATTTATTACAATATATTTTCATTTATTTTATTTTGTTACAGTATATTTATTAATTAAATAATTTTTAATGGAATAACAGAAAACGTATAATAACAAAATTTTCTTAAAAGTGGGGTCCCATCTAAAAAACACCAGTTTAAAGAGGAGCCAAACGGGGTAATAGAAGGAATGGAAAAGTAAATTTTGGCTCATCCATCCTCAAAAACTGTAAACCAAACGAGGGGAGGGATCATTTTTCTTTTCATTTCATCTACCTCCCTCCAACCATGAAAAGTGAGACTAGGATTATACACCTTCACTATGGTTTTTCTTTACAAATTTTTTTATTAACGCAAACAAAAAATTTAATGGACTTAACCACTAATTTTTTAACCCGCGACTCTACAGGATTGGCCCTTTTAGATTTGATACATTTTAGTTGCATAAAATCACAGGCCTTACTCATTTAGGAGGTAGAAGAAGACACCAGCTACCCATTTACCACCGCATTCCCAAGTTACAGTAACCAATCTCGCGATGCTTAATTATTCAATGGGTTTATTTGTTGGAGCGTTTGGAAAAGTTAAACACAAATTTAACAGTGTTTTTCTATAAAACGAGATAATCTCCTTTACATATTTACTTCGACTTACGTAAAAGTACTTCTCTACCCCGTTCTCAAACGGACAAAATAATAATGGGATGGCGTTTGAGTCATTATGTTAATAATTTAGTTGTGCGTTGGTGTTGCCCTTGATTTCATTTCCTATATCTTGCCACGTTTGTTTTCGGGAAAATGATGTATAAAATACCTTGAAAGTAGTGAATCCCAGAATGATTATTCGAAATTTAAAAAGCCTATAGTGATTATAGTTCTTCATGAGTCTGTAGACAAGATTAAAGAAAATGACTGGAATACCCCTGTAACTCATAAAGTATAAATCATTCAAATCAGTTTTAAAACTTATCTAGACTACACGGATTCCCGTTCGATCTAAAAAATATTTTTTTAAAAATGTTACGCTTCTATTCGAATGTATGGAACTTATATTAAAATGAAAATAATGAATATGTTGTATTATAAACTTTTTAGACTGCACGTGAATTCATGCAGTCTAAAAAGTATGCTTTTTAGATCGCAGGGACTCCCATGCGGTCTAAAAAGTATTTTTAAAAAACAATTTTACCCTTCAATTCTAATGGAAGTCACTTACATTATGGCTCCGTTTGACAATGCTCAACTCTCATTCAGAAGCACGTTCAACATTGTTTTTCCGTAAAACAGGATAATGTCCTTCACATATTTACCTTGACTTGCGTAAAAGTACATTTCTACCGCGTTGTCAAATAAAACCTATATCTTTTACACCGTATGGATTTCCATGTGGTGTAAAAGGTATTGTATTATATTAATATAAAATAATATGATAATAAAAATAAATTATCTATTATATATAATATTAGTATATTATTATATACATATTTTATATATTTATAAATTTAAAAAATTTAAAAATATGTAAATATATATAATAAAGAATATATATTCTTTAGATAAAAGAAATATAATATAATTGTATTAATAAAATATAATGATACACTACATATTTTTAATAAATTATTTTAATAAGCCTTTAATAATTTTAAAAATTTATATAAAACTATAAACATATAAATATAAATATTTAATTATAAATACATAAATTTTACATAAATATTATATAAAAATATATATGCATTTGAATGCATAACTTATGCATTCGAATGTATAAGATATATATTAAAAAAAGCAAATATTTAGACTGTAATGTGTTCATTTAGTGTGAAAGATATACTTCTTAAACCGCACAAACCCTCTATGGTGTAAAACCATGTTTCTTGTAAATAAATATGTCATTTGAATGAAGTATAAAGGTATTTGGATAAGTTGAATATGAGGTTTTCATTCAAATGTCAATTCTTTTAGACCATTCGAACTTCCATACGGTGTAGAAAGCCTTATTTCATTCACAAATTTCCATTTGCTCATTCGAATAAGGCCAATGTTCATTTGAATGAATATGAGCCTGATTCGAATGAGCAAAAACAAATTTGTACCTTTATATCCAGATCTCATTTGGATACGTTGAAGATGATGCTTTCATTCACAAATATCTGCCTTCTTGAGTAAATGCAAATTTATATATTTATTTTCAGAGTTCATTCGGATACGCTGAAGATATACAAATGAATATGCACCTCATTCGAATAATTAAATGTAAATTTACAGAAATTTATTAAATCTAATATTTTAATTTATCAAAATTTTGTAATTATTAAATCCAATGCTAAAAAATTTATATTTTTTATAATTATTAAATCAAATGATAAATATATTAAAATATTATAAAATTTATTAAAATTTACCTAATTTTAAATTTTTTATTTTCAAATATAATATGATTCATTAAGTTTTTTTAAAATATTATAACATTTACTAAAATCTATTTAATGAAAAAATATATTGTCATCTTATAAAAATAAATTAAGAAAGGTTTTGCTTAAAAATATGTAGATTATAATAACATTATAATTTAAAGAATTAAATAATAAATTTGAAAATAAAAAATATTAATAAAACTTTAGTACTTTTACACTGCATGGATTGCCGTGCGATGGGAAAGAAATTAATTTTTTAAAAATTTAAAAAATATATTATTTTTAGACCGCCCGATATACCATGCGGTTTAAAAGAAATCCATTTTTAAAAATATTAATAAAAGAATATATTTCTTTTAAACTGAACGATAATCCATGAGGTTTAAAAGAAATTGATTTTTAAAAAAATTATAAAAATATATTACTTTTTTTACCGTGCGGTCTAAAAAAATTTGATTTTAAAAATATTAATTAAAAAGCTATTGCTTTTAGAACGCACGCTATTACGTACGGTTTAAAAAAATGCATTTTAAAAAAATTAATAAAAAAATATATTTCTATTACTGTGCGGTCAAAAAAATTATTTTTAAAAAATTTGTAGAAATATATCATTTTTAGACAGTAATATAACTGTGTGATTTAAAAGAATTTAATTTTAAAAATATTAATAAAAAGTTGTTGCTTTTGGAACGCACGGTATTCTGTGCGTTCTAAATAAATTTGTTAAAAAAATATTAATAAAAGAGTATATTTTATCACTGTGGTCCATTACGTGGAAAATGCGAATTATTGGTGGGGCACTTGCGTACAAAATGTCAATATCGTAGCCGTTTAGAAGAAAAAGAAAAATTGCCTTTTCCGTAGACAATGTGTGGTTGGTATATTAGCAAGATATGAATGTACCGTCAAATATTCCATATGATTTAACGGAATGAAATATATATATATATATATATATTTATGGTAAAGTCGCAACCATAAACCACAACATTGTCGTATTTCCACATTGCTGCTGCTGCCGTCGTGGTCTGTAAAATGTCAATATTTCGCCAGAGCTTCGTTTCTTAAATACTTTAAAATAATGGATGTATCCTTTTTTTTTTAATTGCCATAATGGATGCATCCTAACCCTTTGTTATGAGATAAAAAATGTTAATTTTCCAGAATTCTAATAATATGCAACGAGCATGTAAGTTGGGAAAATGACATTAATGCTCCGTTACGTTATCAGTATCTTTTAATGCATTGTTATACGTTGGCTCGTAGTAATTCCTGCCAAGTACTGCCCTTCAAATGTCATCTAATTCAGAGTAAAAAGTGGAGCGGCCAAATTCGAAACGTTTCTAATATATAATCCATGTCCCTCACTTCTGATCATTGCAGTGCCAAATCAAAGCATCGAGGTTAAGATGGAAGGAATTGTGCATAGAACGGTGGAGGTGAACGGCATCAATATGCACGTGGCGGAGAAAGGACAAGGCCCGGTGGTGCTCTTCCTCCACGGCTTCCCTGAGCTCTGGTACTCCTGGCGGCACCAGATTCTGTCTCTTAGCTCCCAAGGCTTCCGTGCAGTGGCTCCAGATCTCCGCGGCTACGGCGACACCGACGCCCCATCCTCCATCACCAGCTACACCTGCTTCCAGCTCGTGGGTGACACCGTCGCCCTCATCGACTCTCTGGGTGTGGATCAAGTCTTCCTTGTCGCTCATGACTGGGGAGCCGTCCTGGGTTGGTACGTCTGCCTCTTTCGCCCTGAGAGAGTCAAAGCCTATGTATGCCTCAGTGTCCCCTTTCTGGTTAGAAACCCCGAAGCCAGAACCGTGGATGCCTTCCGTGACTCATTCGGCGATGACTACTACATCTGCAGATTCCAGGTTTAAATCCCCGTCTACTTATTCTACTCCTGTAATTAATTGTTGGCTGTTGCTTTTTCGTTCTTTTGTGTTGGACCAGATTTTGGATTCTGTGATGTTGGCAGGAGCCGGAAAAGATGGAAGCAGAGATGGCTCGAGCTGGGACTTCATATGTGATGAAGAATATCCTAACCACTCGACAAACGGGTCCCCCAATCTTGCCAAAAGGAGAGTATGGGACGGGCTTCAACCCCAACACACCGGAGGACTTGCCCTCCTGGCTCACCCAAGAAGATCTCGATTATTATGTTGCCAAATTCGAGAAAACCGGTTTCACTGGTGGCTTGAACTACTACAGAAATCTGAACTTGTATACTGCTTTTAACAATGCCTTGTCTCACGAGTATATATAGATGTCGAAGTTATTCATGGCTTGTTTGGGTGAAATTGCAGAAACTGGGAGCTGACCTCGCCGTGGAATGGAGTAGGAATCAGTGATAAGGTTCCAGTAAGATTCATAACCGGCGAGTTGGACCTGGTGTACACTACGTCTGTGATGAGAGATTATATTGATGGTGGTAAATTCAAGAAAGATGTGCCCGGTTTGGAGGAGGTGTTTGTGCAGAAGGGAGTGGCTCACTTTAACAACCAGGAAGCAGCAGAAGACACCAGCAATCTCATTTACGACTTCATTTCCAGGTTCTAATGCACCATCTCATCTCTTAATCCTCATGCCGTCTCTCCCTGTTTCATCAAATAATCTATTTGGTTGCCTGTAATCTTCACTTGCATTATGTTTCTTCCAATAAGCTGTTGCTATTTAAGACTTTGTAATTCGACTCTAGGCGGCACTATCATGTGCGGCTATTAAATAGCTCTGCATTTGATTATTGGTTTACAGTTGGTAAGCGGTTATGTATCAGCCTAACGTTAGAAAGGCGAGTGAATAATTTCTGTTCAACGGACGCTGAATTGAGTCACGTGACTCACCTATGGTTATGCTTAAGGATTTTCGTACCCTCTTTTCGCTTTCAGCTTACTTTGTTTCTTTCAACACCACATCAGACTATTCGCATAGAAACTGTTCATCGTCTTGCAGCTTACTGTTCACCCCCTTTAGCTTACTTTGCAACCATGAATCGACTAATTTGAATAAGAATTTTCCGAACTGCATAGTGACATCAACTTTCATTTGTTGCTTTATTGATTTTTTTAGAGTAAAAATGGCATTTTTAATTATTTTGAAACATTGTATGATAATTCAATATGATATTCCGGAAATGAATATATCCCTCTCCACTTCTTTTTTGGGTACAAATATAATGAAGGCTTAAAACCTAAACAGACAAGATTAAAATACAGGGGGGATCACAATCCCATGGCATCTTTTTTGAACCAGGACCCTCATATGTGGAGGTGCCGTGTCAAATAAACAAAGAAGACTTAGGGCTGGTTTGGATACTAGGTTTGAAACCTAGGTTTCACAGATTCCGAGGTAAAACCTAGGTTTTGAAATGTGATTTATGTTTGGGAAGTTATAGCTTTTACAGATTTCGAAGTAAAAAAGTAAGAAAAAGTGGGTATGAAAGAGGAAAGTAAGAAAGAGAAAGAGA
>JANTPZ010139463.1:0-10634 GCA_025593235.1 Vachellia pachyceras | reverse complement strand
TTTTCCTGGAGAAATGGCATGACCTAAAGATGGAGGTTCCTGTTTTGAAGGGCGAGGATTTGGCGCATGAAACAGGGGCATTAAACTTGACAGTTCAGGACAATCGGGTGAAGCCTGTTGTACAGCAAGAAAGGGTCTCCGATTGGGATTCGAATAACAATGAAAATATCAGGTTAGCCGAAAATGGGAGTAAGATGAGTAGTGTAAGCTGTGATGATAACGTTGAAGGAGTTGACATTGGGATGGAGGTGAAGAAAAAAGATGATCTGAACGATCAGCTGCAGATTGGTGGTCGAGTACTGTCCTCAGTGTCTGATGGAGCTGACAACAAGATATCTGATGATCAAGAGGCACTAAACTTGACAGTTGAGAATAAGGATGCGGAGCCAATTGTGCAACAAGAATGTGACTTAGATTGGGATATGAGTAAGGGTGGAAAGGTGGCGTTTGTTGATGACAGGAGCAAAATGAGCAGTTTAAGCTGTGATGATAACATTGGAGGAATTGACATTAAGGTGGAGGTGATGAAGGAAAATTATTTAAATGGTAAAATGCAGAATGGTGGTCGAGTATTGCACCCAGTGTCAATGAGAACATTCAGTAAAATATCTGATGGAGAGACAACTGAGAATGAGGAATTGAAGCCAAACCAACAACCATGTGAATTAGATTGGGATGCGAGCAAGAACGGAAATGTTGGATTGGCTAAGACTGGGATTGAAAGGAACACTTTAAGGTCTGATCATTGCTTTGAAGGACTTGATATTGAGATGGAGTTGAAGATGAAAAGTAATGAAAATGATAAAGTGAAGACTAGTGGTCGAGTATTGCGCTCAGTGTCAAAGAGAGTAGACAGTAAGATATTTCATGGTGGAGAAGCTGATGAGGTGTTGGTTGGAAAAAGTGGAGAGAATGAACATGTTTGGTCTGAAAAAAATAAGGTTAAGGTAGAAAAGGAAGAAGGGGATTATTTTGTTAGTAGCAGTTATGAGAAGCAGGGAGTTGATGTGAAAATGGATGGCAATGAAAGAAGGAAGTTGAAACGGAAGCGTGGAAGGCCCCCTAAATTGAACACGAAAGAGCAAGATCAATCAGTTGGTAATATCCAACAGAAATGCGATGGTCCTCCCAAGTCGAAGAAGGAAGAACAACATCAATTTGTTGGTAACCTGCAACGGAAGCGTGGAAGGCCCCCAAAAGTGAAGATGGAAGGGCAAGATCAATCATTTGGTAATATGCAGCAGAAATGTGGCAGTCCTTCCAAACCGAAGATGGAAGACCAAGGTCAATGCGTTGGTAACATGCAACGGAAGCGTGGAAGGCCCCCAAAAGTGAAGTTGGAAGAGCAAGATCAACTTGTTGGTAAGATGCAACGGAAGCGTGGAAGGCCCTTCAAAGTGAAGATGGATGAGCAAGATCAACCAGTTGGTAATATGCAACGTAAGCGTGGAAGGCCCCCCAAAATGAAGATGGAAGAACAAGATCAACTTCGTGGCAAAAAAATGACATGGAAGCGTGGAAAGCCTCCCAAAAGTGGGCGGAAAATTAATCATCTGGAAGTAGCACGAAACAGAAAAGTAAAGGTGGGCTTTCAAAAGGGTAAGAAAGGTATAGCTGTCAGAGACAGTATGAATATGAATGCAGTTGATGACATGTGCTTGAAAGTGGGATCTGGTGTAAAAGAATCAAAAAAGAAGAGATTTTCTCCTGTTAAGAAGAATGAATTTGGGAGCCTTTCGAAAACCAAGAATAGTGCATTGACTTCACCATTAATATCAAATTCTGCAAATCCTCTCATTAAGAAGAAAAAAGGAAAGAGTGAAGCAAAGCAGTTGGTTAGGCAGCACATTTTGGAGCTGCTCTTGGCTGCAGGATGGAATGTTGATTACAGGCCTAGGAATGGCAAAGAGTATATTGATGCGGTGTATGTTAGTCCAGATGGAAAGACTCATTGGTCAATTACCTTGGCCTACAAAAGGCTTCAGAAGCATTCTGAAGCTGGTGATGGTGAAGGTAAGGTACACATTCCAGGTTTCAAATTTGTGCCTATACCATTTGAGGAATTCAATACTCTAACTAAGGTCATAACAAAGGAAAGGAAAGATAAACGTAAATTGAAGCAAACAGGAGGAAAAGATGGAGGCTTAAATAGGTCATTGAAGGGGAAAGTGAAGAGAAAAATGTCACTTGTTGAGGACAATCTAGACAATACATCACATAAAAGGTCTCCAGTTCTGGTCAAGGACCGTAAACGGCAGAAAACACACAATAAGAAACGAAGTGTTTTTATGGTTCGCAATGCTGAGGAGATAGATCCGGAAACTAATGGATATGTACTTTACACTGGAAAGCGAACCGTGCTTGCTTGGATGATTGATTTGGGAACTGTCCTGCAAAATGAGAGGGTTCACTATGTGAACCACAGAAGGAAAGGTGCGAAACTGGAGGGTAGGATCACAAGAGATGGAATTCATTGTGACTGCTGCAATGAAATTGTAACAATGTCAGAATTTGAAGCCCATGCTGGGAGCAGGCTCTCTGATCCACTAAAACATATACATATAGAGAGAGGAATTTCCCTTCTGCAATGCCTGCTAGACTCATGGAATAAACAAGATGACCATGAACGAAAAGGCTTCCATTTTATTGACACTACAAGTGAAGACCCTAATGATGAAGCATGCGGTGTCTGTGGAGATGGTGGAGACTTGATCTGTTGTGATAATTGCCCATCAACATTCCACCAAAGCTGCCTAAATATTAAAGTATGTATATTCCTAGCATGAATATGTGGACTATCTTAATTAACTTTTTGATAATGGTTTTTGTTGTGATTCTTCCACTTGGATAAATTAGGCACTTTTACCCAATAGTCCCTGCCCATTTTGTGTTATTGATGCACTGAGGAATCAATGGCTCGAGTTTCTCCCAATCTGGTTGCAAAACTGGAATGCATTGGCAAAATCAACTTCCTCATTTCCTATTTTGCAGTCATCTCATGTTTTCTGTTTTTGAAATATGTTGGGCCAGGATCAGTTTGTTTTGACAGCTGTATTCCATCACCTATGCCTGGCCAATGGCCATCCATACGTTACTCTGCCTTGAAAATTATTTGAGTTTGTAGGTTTGATTGCTCACTACTGGAAAAATATCCCTTGTTATTTGCCGATAGTCATTATTATGTAAAACTTCTTATGGATCTGTCCTTCGTGCTTTCAGCGCACTGCTTTTGATAGAATCAACAAAAAAAGTCATTGTTATGTCTATAACATCCAGATGCATCTATGACAAAACTTCATTTGGTTAATGAAGCACCTGCTTTTCCTTGCAGGAGTTCCCACCTGGCAACTGGCGTTGCATTTATTGTTGTTGCAAATTTTGTGAGTTGGTTGATGGAAGTGCAAATGAAAGAGATGGCCACAATAACTTTACTACACCTGCTTTACTTACGTGTCATCTATGCGATCAAAAATGTATTTTTCTTTTTTTACTTATGTTGGTATTGGTTAGATACTCATTCCTGAGTATGAATATCTATTTTTACTGAAAATGAAGCGAACTTTTATCTTATGCAGATCATAGATCTTGTGTTGAGGTAAATGGTGTCCAAGCTGATGACTCTAGTTTTGCATTCTATTGCGGAAACAGATGTGAGGAGGTATGACTCATTCAAGTTCTTGATGTCTGCTTGTAAAAGGGCTGCAAGGCAACTTGACCTCAAGTTGTTCTGTAGTAGTTTGGTAAACTTAAATCGTGATGACCTTTCAATTTGCAATCATTACTACAAGTTCTAGAGCTGAAAAGCTATTACATAATACAACACATATTTTAATGGAACTAATGCTTTTTTATGACAGCATTTATAAGATTATTGATTTTCTTGCTTCTTTTGCCTTATGATTTAGTCCAATTAAGACCTGACACTCAATTCCGATTTCTTCCAAATTATATAAAATTTCAATATCACAACTGTGTTTCAACTTGAAATTTGTGTAGTTAAAATTCCTTTTCCATATAGGAGAAAATGCCTATTTGTGATTATATATTGTTGTGATATGAAAATTTGAAAGTTAGAGTGAATAGGAGACAAGAGCTAGGGTTTAAATTACTGTTTCTACACCTCTCGTGTGTGCTTGTGAAGGATCAACACAATGCCAATATCACAACTTTGTTTCAACTTGAAATTTGCCTGTGTAGTTGAAATTCCTTTTCCATATAGGAGAAAATGCCTATTTGTGATTATATATTGTTGTGATATGAAAATTTGAAAGTTAGAATGAATAGGAGACAGGAGCTAGGGTTTAAATTATGGCTTCTACACCTCTCATGTGTGTGCTTGTGAAGGATCAACGCAATGCCAATATCACAACTGCGTTTTGACTTGAAATTTGCTTGTGTAGTTGAAATTCCTTTTCCATATAGGAGAAAATGCCTATTTGTGATTATATATTGTTGTGATATGAAAATTCGAAAGTTAGAGTGAATAGGAGACAAGAGCTAGGGTTTAAGTTATGGCTTCTACACCTCTCTTATGTGTGCTTGTAAAGGATCATCACAATGCTATTATTTTGAAGGCAGTGGTTTAATGGCCATTTATCTTCCAGCCATTGCTTGTTCCTGGTGGTGATATTTGATGATGATGATGTAATTTAATGAAAATACGTGCCTAAGTTGTGTGTTATTCCATTGCGAACGTAATGTTCTTTTCCCTGATGACTCGAAAAGACTTCACCATTTCTAAATTTTTTGTTCACTTTTGAAGGACTTAGTTTTCTCATACTGCAGACTACTGGTCGTTATGATGAAACTAATGTATATTATTTATTTTGTTTTGCCAGTTATCCAAGAGACTTGAAATGCTTCTTGGGCTTAAACATGACATTGAAGATGGACTTTCTTGGACTCTCATTCGCCGGTCAGATGTTGACTATGATGCTTCTCAGATAGAATCTCAGATAGTTGAATGCAATTCCAAACTAGCTGTTGCATTATCTGTAATGGATGAGTGCTTCATGCCATATATTGATCATAGAAGTGGGATGAATCTCATCCACAGTATTCTTTATAATTGTGGGTAAGTTAACTTGTCCTTTATTGTTTATGTCTTTTTAACTACACTCCCGGCTGACTGCATGGTAGAATTTTAAATATTTCCTATCATACCTCTTGAAACATGGAGTATTGCATTCTTTTCCTTGACTCTCAAAGCATTTTCCTCTGTTGTTCAATGATATACTCATCACTCATCAGGATCCTCTGATGAGGTTGTAGGGAGATCACAGTTCTCTAATTTGGGTATTGCTAGGTTCCTTATTTATTCTGTCATTAATACTGAGAACTTTTTATCTGAAATTGTATCTGTGATTATATATATATATTTTTTTTTTTTGGTGTGACAATATCTGTGATTAGATCTTTTCATACAGTAGAACATACAGATTTTTTTTTATGTTCTTCAAGTCGTTGTCATGGATCAGTGACTGGAATGGTTGGACCAAAGTTCTCCAAATAAATTGCATTTACCAATCTCTATATGCCTGCTTTTCAGTTTGATCTATGACTTTGTTTTCGAATTGAATTTAGCATCTTTTTCCTGCGGTCGTTTAAATTTTTGGTCTTATCCAGTTCTGTAGAAATGTCCCTATTTGTTGCCTCTTTCATGGTCACCTGGACGTTTGTTGTGCTTTCTTTAGCTCACTAACACATCTATCAGTTATTGTAAAATTGAAGTGAATATTTTCAAATACTTTGCTTAGTTTTTGCACTCACATCCAAGCCATTAAATTGTGATACTATGATTAGACATTTTTAAGAAACTTTTTCTTTCATAGATCGGTATTATTTTTTGTACCCATGTTATAATTTATATGTAATTGTCTTTATCAGTTCAAACTTCAATCGCCTGAACTATACTGGTTTTATTACTGCTATCCTGGAGAGAGGTGATGAGGTCATTGGCGCAGCATCTATTAGGTAATTGTCTAATTAACTTCCAGATCAGCTTGTATTGGTTTCACGCAGCTTGTAAGTGGTCAGTAATCAATACAATTTAGAAGAATGAAGAATGGATAAAGAAGTATATTTTTTAGGCTCTTACATTGCTTAATTTTTTCTGATTTATAATCTATAAATGGTTTAGTTACTAGGCTGTTAAGAATGGAATCCACTGTCATGCAAAAGATTTACCTAGTTTATTATATGCATGTCTGCTATTCCAATACCTTCTTTGTGTGGTACAAAGGTTGTAAAGTTGACCTGCTTTTCTGATGAATAAAAATTCCCTGTCCTTTTACACGTCCAATAACTGAAAATTTCTAATTTTAACATTGTTTCATTCAAAAATAAATATTGCGACATCTACTTAACTAAATTACTTCTCACATGTATAACTTGGCTTGAAAGTTTTTAGCTGTATGCTTGTCTTATGCCCATGTAGAGCTTAGAACATTACGGATGCTGTCAAATGAGGTTTAGCATATTTTAATTTTTTGAATATTCACAAAGTCAATTTGTCTTTACTATTAAAGTGCAATACTTTCCTGCATATGTTCACCTTCAACTCATGTATGTGCTGAGACTAAGATATGTAAAAACCATCTCGAAATTCATAAAAACCATCTTGAAATCCGTAAAACTATCTCGAAATTCCCAAAATGCCTCAAAATCTGCAAAATCCATTTTCCCAACGGAGTTCCCAAACAAGCACAGTGTCTCCTAACGGAAAATGCTGACTCATCAAACTTAACGCTGTTATTTTAGATACTTTTTTATTTTACACAATTTAAAATATCAAATTTATTATATTATTAGATTATAATTAAAATGTGAGTATGCTTTGTCAACGTTTTATTGCACAGTCATCGATTAAATTTGATGAGTCAGCATTTTTCATTAATAGAAACTAACGGCGTTAAGTTTGAGGGACTGAAAGTGCTCTTTTTAAACTTAGAGGATTAACATAAAATTTGATGCAAACATAAAGGACTAAAAGTATACTTTAGCCAATATTTGTTTAATTTGTCCGCTTTCTCAATTACAATTGTTATTGACTGTTTTCTCCTCGAGTTAAAATTTATGTTGGGTTGGTTTAGAGCTAAGTTACTTGTGAATACCCTCTAGATTGATGAATTGTTCGTTATCTACTATCTACTTCAAGATTAATCTAAATTAACTTTGTGCATATAAAGTTACACGATTGTCAAAATTAAAGAATATGCAATTATGAAATGCTATTTTAGAAAATAAAAATCACTCAAAACAGATAAACTGACTAGTGAGTACTGATTGACATGGACCTAATGGCAGTAACAATTTTAGAAACGGGAAAAATTAACGAAGCACTCGACAGAAAAAAAAAATTAATAAGCATATCTTGCTTTACATAAACACCCCTTTTAACTTCGTTACTATTGTTAGAATTGAGATGCAGCCACTTAGTACAGTTAGCAACCAATACTTTTCTTGTGATTTACTGTCAAGGTAACATATTTGAGCATTTTGCAAACTATTAGAATTTTACCTGGTTACCTATTTTGTGAATGTGATGGCATATCATATTTACTCTCAAGTCTCTGATCAACCTCCCTTGCAATGCTTTATTGAATGTATTTTATGTCATTACTCCACTCCTTGTCAGGGTGCTATTTATAAAACTCCATGTTCTGTGAACCTTTCTCTTTGGGCTTGTGGAAAGAAGTAATGAGTATATACTGATGGATGAGTCAATAAAATGGTCATACAGGATCCGAGGGAACCAACTAGCAGAAATGCCATTTATTGGGACCCGCTATATGTATAGGCGCCAAGGAATGTGCCGCCGGCTTCTGAGTGCCATTGAATCGGTAAGAATCAGAGTAAATATTTACCGAGCTCTGGCATTAGGTTGAGGGTAGACTCCTGGTTTAGCTACCTCAGAAACATTAACTCGCATGATTACCCAGGCTTATGCTGCAAACGTTTCCTTGATATGGTGTAGGCTAATAAAATAGGATTTGCAAGTTTAATCTTTACCCTGCCATTGTGTAAATTAGATCTTTTCTGCTAAAAGTGGCCTTATTTTATATAGTTTTCTTCATTTATATCTGTTTTTTCTAATAAACAAAAGTACTTTTTATGGTTGGTTATGACATTTCATTTTGCTGATCTCCAACTCTTTCTCTGCAATTATGGTCAGGCACTTGGCTCTTTAAATATTGAGTTATTGGTCATACCAGCAGTCTCAGAAGTCAGAGATACTTGGACTTCTGCTTTTGGGTTTGAACCGCTTGAAGTAACTAAGAAGCAAATGATAAAGCATTTCAATCTGTTGGTATTCCCTCATGTAGATATGTTAATGAAAGAGATAAAGAAGCCTAAAGTTGCTGATGAAGATCTGATTCCTATAGAAGGTACGTGTTCGTATATAGGTCCTTTCATATGGTTAAGTACGCCTGGACATCGCAATTCGCAAACACCTTTATATTTTGTGACCGAAAAACTGAGCTTTTTTTTTCTTTTGTTTTTTTTTTTTGTAAAAATGCAATTTGGCGCAGTTTCAAATCCTAAATTTCAGAAGAGGAATCAAAGTGCACTTGAGGAAGAACCTGACTGGGATGAGCCAGGTTCATTTAGGTCTGATTTGATCATTTCTGCCCCAATGAATGATAGACACGTGTTTGTTGAATCTGGTACTTCTGATGGCTTATTGAATAATCACATTACTTGCGAGACTGTACGTCCTGGTACAAATCCAAAAGATGTAAAATGTGAAGTTGGATGTCGTGCTGTCAGTGATGATTTGACAGGCAAATGCATGACTGCTGTAAAGGCACATGATGATGTTGGCGCTGCTCACTTACGAGCTGAAGAGATAATTAATCATGATTGTGTTCAATCGCATCCCATAGGATCGAAAGAAACAGATTCTGAATCTATCAATGGCTGTGGCTCACAGCAGAGACCCAGTGCTTATTGTGCCTATGATGAAGAAGTGAATCTCGAGACCACTGAAGCTGATAAATCAGACGTCCTTGTTGCAAAAGCAACCAATCTGCATGGTCTCGTACATTCTGGATGTTGCCAATCAGTACAGATAGCTTCAGGTTCCTGCGAGGATATCGCAAACTGTGTAAGTGAGAGAAGTGAAGCAGCTAGTAGAGCTGATGGGAACTCAGATCTTAGTGATAAGCCTGAGCTTAATTTACAGGTCAATCAAACTGGACCGGGTGAGGCTCCATCGATGTGTGGCAGCTCAAACACTGGTTCCGACATGGCTCTTCACTGTGCATCAGCTGGTGGTACTTCATGTGGCAACACAGAAGTTATAGTTGTGTCCAACGAGGCCAGTTGAAGTTGAAATCTTTGGTCTTTTTTGGCGGGAAGAACATAGTGCACATTGATCCAAGTCCCTCACACAGATAAGCAATTTGAGGAACTGAATTTTGTCTTTTGTATATGTAATTTTATCTTGTAAGAAAGGAATGGGAATATGGTTGTTAGAGAAGTAGGTTGACCTTAGGTTTAAACACAGTTAAGGAGGGAAGGTGGGTTAGCTCCAATTTTGTTGGGGGAGTGGTAAGGGAAGGCAATTTGGTTTTGTGTAATTTGTTGCTCCCCATGGTTTTTGGCAAATGTAAATGGAGTTCAGAAATGCTGTCCTGAATCTCGCTTCTGTTATTCACCATGTGGTGGTGGTAGAAGTAGTAGTAGTTTGTTCAAAATTTCAAGAGTCCTGCCCCCAATGAATTTCGTCCTTTTTGACCCTGAAGTTCAATTATCAGATCTTTAATCTGCGAGCACAAATTTTTAAATTTAACTTTGTGGATGGAGATAAACAGGCTCAAATGGAAGCTAGCTGGTGATGACAAAAATGGGAGAGAGAGATAGAGAAAATGCCCTGCCGTCAATGGGATAAAATATAGGCATTAAAAAAGGGACATGCTTTAATTCTACAACTTTAACTGCAAACTTATGGTGATTCTCTTTAAAATAATCCTATAAAAATAATTTCATTGCACATTTCTACTCCTTAAACTGTATGGAATTACTATCAACTTTTCATTCGAACTTATCTATAAATACATGTAAAATATAGAACATTTTTCTCCAAGCTCGCTGGACTGATTGAACTACCACGATTGTAATGTTAATCGAGGTTGAAACTACATTTATTTTCTAATATATTCTTCTTCAGCAACTTTTTTCAGGTTCAAATTATTGTCTAATTTTGATGAGGCTTGCAATGACGGGACATGGTGTAGTTGCTATTGAATAAAGACTACCATCCCAATTTTCTCTACTATCTAAAAATATGAAGTCATGGCAAAAAACATTTTAAAGATATTCGAATTGCCCACCAAGGGCGTATTAGCTGACTATATGCTTCGTGTTATAAAATACGAAGTCTCTGTTTTCTACTCTTCTTTTGCCACTTCAATATTATTTTAACCTGACTTGAATAATGGAGACGGAATCTTTGAATGGGGTTTAAAAAAAAATCACTGGCTACAATTTATGAGGGTCTTGAGACTGAAATATCAAGTTATTAAAGAGAAAAACTAGGACTCCCCGACTCTGTCCCTTTTGCCAGTACTTGCTTAATTTACTAATGAACTGCGTTGGCCTCTTGCTGGATATTTGTCCGGAAGCAACCATAC
>JANTPZ010139462.1:0-16123 GCA_025593235.1 Vachellia pachyceras | reverse complement strand
GCCAAAATGGCTATGGCGATATAACGAAGCAGGCCTGAGCGTCTTGGTCGGGCTGCTGCTTGATCCTGTGATTGTGGAAGGGCCATTTCAGAAGGCTGCTTCTTGGGGTTAGAAGAATACAGAGAAAGGAATGTTTGGAAGATGAAGTGAGACGTGCATATATTGGGGGTGAGTCAAAGCAGGACAACATCTAGGATTCTGGGCTTTCTCGAACAATTTTTAATGGCACACTTTTTCTCTTTTATAATTTCGTGTATGTAACTCAAGACATCTAGCGATTCTGGTCATAGGATTGTTCTTTCCTTCGATGTCACAGAATGTAAATCTATATGCCGAGCCTAGCAGCTGTTGTCGGCAATAAAGTGAAAAGCAGTGTTCAGGGCTGGCTTATTATAGTGTTTGAGACCTCCGTATTCCAACTTTATGGATATTGCACGAATATATTGGCCCAAACTTTAAAACTAGACAGAAGAGAAGATCGCTATGCTATCATCATGAGAGAATTCCAACGCTGGCTTGGACCAACGTGTTAATTATAGTTTGGGAACGCTATGCTATCTAACCCATGCATAAATACAATGTGCTTGTTTGGGAATACCGTTTCTCAAACGGTGCACGTAAGCTGAGATAAAACCATCTCGAAATCTGTAAAATCCATCTCGAAATTCATTAAAACCATCTCGAAATTCATAAAACCATCTTGAAATCCGTAAAATACCTCGAAATCTGTAAATCATTTCTCCCAACGGACTTCCCAAACACACACATTGTATTTATGCATGGGTTAGCTAGCTTTACCCGCAAGATATTCCAAAATGATTTACAGTTAACGAGATAACTATATAAAAAAAAATTTATTTCAACTTATGATTTTATAATACTTACACAAACGGCCCAATGGGAATGTATAATGAAAGTCCAAACTTGTATCCATGCGCAAGATGATTCTTTCTTTGCGTCCAAGCGATTCCATTCCCAATTTTTCAAGCTTTAATTGATGTCATTTTCACCAACGTAGGTGGAAGAATAGATTTCCCGAAAGGAAAAGTTGAAGATCTATCTAGCTAAGAAGCGTTTAGAGATTCGAGTTATATGGCCAAAAAGGATTTAATCTGGACTCCACTTGGTGCAAATGGTAGTCTATAAATCACGCTCGTAGATGTCTAATAAGCCAGAAATGTATCACACAAATCCAAAACAAACCCGATATTACGGGTGCATAGCTTTGTCAAGTATTTACATCTGCTTACTCAATTCATTCCTTCGTTATTCAGTGACTTTAACATGACAAGCCAACCTCCAAAAGAGTGCATTTGGTGAAGTGTTTTGGATTGGAGAAGTAGCTTCGAGTGGGGCTAAAATGTACTCTAGCTAAAATTGAAACACTGTTAGTTTTATTTAACAAAAAAGAATAATTTATCAAATTTAAATGATGTTTTTGTAGTTGAATGATTATAAAACATGATTAAATTTTAAAATATAAAAACAATTATGCCGAAGACTTAAAATGTAAGCATATTAATTGTTTACATTTGATAAATAGTCATTCTTCGTTAAATTAAATTAAGTGTTGAGTGAAAAAGATAAAAAGTTTTATTTTTAAATTTAAAGTGTCAAACTGAAATTTGACTTAAACTTAAAGGATCAAATGTATAATTTAATCTATATTTTATCATTTTATTTTTAATAAAATTATCACAATATATAAAATAATATAGGATTCAGGGGAAAAATAACTCAAAAGCTTTTTCGAAAACGCATTGGTCATACAGAAGTCATCTAGAGGGTATTTTGGACCCGAAAATTTTAAAATGGGGCATTTTGGACCCTGCTATGAAAAACTCTAATGTTGATCATCATCCTCTCAAAGGAAAAGTTAGTTAATTTTAATGGATTTTTTAACCTTAGGGTTTTTAAATTTTTTGGGTCCAAAATGCTTATTTGACAACTTCCATGTGACCAGTACACTTTTGAAAAACTTACGGATTATTTTTGCTCATTAAACCAATAATATATATATATACATGATCAATATTAAATAATGAGATTTATATTCTTTTAAATCATTTTATACAAAAACTTACTTTTCAAACATTTTTTCAACTGGCCAATGAAGTATCAACACTTCCTCTCCATGCAGTTGCATACTAAGTTGATGGTGTCAACAACATTCCATGTGGTAATCTTGTCCTATGTTTTCTGTAATTTGATTGTTTATGAACTATTGCTATCTAGATTCCAGTGTCAGAGTAAAAATATCCAATTAATAAATGTAACATCTTAATTTTTTAATTTTCATTAATAAATATTTATTTTATAATAATTAAAAATTATTATTATGTTATTTAAGTAACATTTACTTAAATATAATTTTTAAAATTTAAAATAAATTATTATATATGAAAAAATAGAAAGAGTGAAAAAGGGTTGTTTCTCCTTATATTTTAATCTTTTGGGTAAAATTGTGTAATTCTCCATAAGTTTTATTGTAACATATCAGATGAGAGAGGAGAGGAGAGGCAGTACGTATTTTTTGGTTCGGCACTGTTCATCCGTCTGCTCAGTTCTGTTCGTCCGCCATTGTTAACACTTTGGAGCTTATTTTGGTAAGTAAAATTACCTTTAATCACCAAACTTCCTTCATAAAAATTGTTCTACGAATTTTTTTCATTCAAGTGGTAGTAATTTTGTTCTGATTAAACGAAATTTTTAAAGTTAAGATTTTGAGAAGTTTTGAATTTTGACAATAAGAGTATATGAATGCAGCAGGATGTGAATGGATAGTTTTAATCTGTTTGAATTTTTGATTTGGTTTTTTTAATAGTTTTAACCGCATGAGTTTTGTCATGCGTTTTAGTTTTACCCGTATGACATTGCACTCGTGCGGATAATGATACGAATACACCACTTTACCATGTTTGCCAGATCCACGACTGATATATATTAAATTCACGAAAGAATATTTCCTGGGGATGCCTTTCGGTTTGTGGGCTAGCATATATCTTCTCTGCTTTGTAGTGGCTAATAATTCGGTTTTAAAATATTGGACCAACTTTGCGAATAAAACATTGCAAAATGCTTGTGCGGATTCAACATTCAAACCAAATCAGATATCAAGTTCCCTGAAGCTGTTGGCTGGCTTCATTGATAACGGACAGAACAAAAAGGCCATAATTCTTCTCAGGTAGTAGTAGTTCGGGTATCGAGCACCAGCGACGTCCATTTCAACCTTTTTTTTCTTTTGGTGAAGTAAAGGGCAACATCCTAGATGAAGACCTGTTCTTCTTACAAAACGAGGAACACCAACGCCTGCCAGATCTTCATTCATGATTTCTTTGACTTCTTCAGGAGGGGTGTTCCAATGCATGCGACTTTGACGTTTCTTTCACACATGTGTGCCAGCCGGTCTGCACATCGGTTACCTTCTCTGTATGAAGACTGTATAAAATGCTTAATTTCTTGTTGCGACTCCTCCTGGACTAACGTCTTCATCAGCTCAGACAGACGACGATTTCCTCCCATCCTCTGGTCTGGTTTAATTCTTCTACTCATTGGATGGGATCACATTCCACCACCACATTCTTGAAACCCATCTGCCGACATATTTTCAATCCTACATACACGCACCACCCTTCTGCTTCTATTGCACTACATCCTGTTAACTGGACTGAGAAGCCATAAATCCATTCTCCACAGTCTCCCCTTAATACACCTCCACATCCTGCTTGTCCTTTCGTTGAGCTCCATACGTCCGTATTCAATTTGCACCAATCCCTTTTGGGCGGTTGCCATGATACCGAACACACTTCCTCTCGGATCACTTGGCCTATAGTGCCATCCCATCATTGCCTATAATGTTTCAAATATTGCCTAACGATTCTAGCTGGCTTGAAAGGTCTTTCAAACTCTGGGTCATGAACCAGGAGAATATGCCATTTCCATATAAACCAACAACCAGTAGCAAACACTTCCGGCCAGTCAGAATGCTCTCCGTTGTTATCCTTGCACGCTATATTGGTAACTCACACATGCCAGTCTACAGTGAAGAAGGCTTTTCTTTTAGATGAGTTAGAGAAATGAAGTGTAACTGAAAAGGCTCAGATCAAGTCGTGATCTTAGGGCCTGGAACTATTATTTATGGATTGAGAGGATGTACAGAGCAAATACACGTGGCTAACAAGTGGAGCTTAACTGAATGCAGTTATTTAATTACTCCTATAACTATATGCAAGCTGTCAAGCCTAACAGAAATAATCTACATAGTGGTTAATTACTTGTATCTGTACTAACATCCCCTCTCAAACGAGAGGGTGCTGAAGGCAGCCCTAGTTTGTCCCTAGAGCGATGAACCGAGAGTGACTGAGGGCTTGGTAAGACAATCGGCCAGCTGATCTTAGGAAGGCACGTAACATACAGCAACCTGTTTCGAAAGTACTTGGTCACGAACTAAGTGCGTGCCAATCTCAATGTGATTGGTGCGAGCATGAAACACTGGGTTAGAAGCGAGAGCAGCAGCGTTAACATTATCACACCAGATAACGGAGCTCTTTGCTGAGGAGAGGCTCAGTTTACGAAGAAGTGAACGAACCCAAACGCGCTGAGCGGCAGTATTGGCAAGAGCTCGATATTCTGACTCAGCCAAGGACCTAGACACCACATGTTGCTTCTTAGAGGACCAAGACACAAGTGAGTCACTGAGAAAGACAAAGTAACCACTGGTGGAGCGACGATCATCAGTACATGAGGCCCTGTCTGCGTCAGAGTATGCCGTCAGTTGAAGAGCAGAAGACTTCAGCAGAACTCCACGCGTGACTGTGCCCAAGAGGCATTTAACTGCTTGCCTGTGAAGTTCAGTTGGACAGCTGAGGTATTGACTCAGCTTACTAATGGCGTAACAGATATCAGGGCGAGTGTTGACCAAGTATTGAAGAGCACCGACCACACTCCGATAACCGCTTCCCTTCTCAAATTTTTTTCTTGCCAAAAGATGATAAAAGCTTGCAAAGGAATTAGATCTTGATATTTCATTGTAAGACTAGTGCTTAGGTTTCACTCTTGAATATTCGAATGTACTAGTTTTGTCTAATACGAAGTTGCACGCCTGTTAAGTTTACCATATGACTTCAGATATGAAAAATATTCTCTGCTTCTTCATTTTCTTTCACCCTCAAGTGATATGTGTTAGAATTGATGTCATGGTGTAGAGTTTAGGTGCAAGAGGATCATGTCGAAACTGAAATATTTAAAGGGCTAATTCTGCATTAGTCGGTTGACATGGACAAGGAGGACAAAAACAGTGTTTTAGTCAGCGATACTATGGATGTAAAGAGAATCTATGCAAGGCCCTTAAATGGAGTTCTTCGTTTCATTATAGCGTCATGAGAAGAAAGGGAAGACCTGCAAAATGCTAGGCCTCTTCAAACAGGCAATGACTGAATTGATGTACAGAGGCTGGGGTCAACATTACGGATGTTATGTTTGGAGAAAATAATTTGATGGATCAGTGGAACTCAGTTTACAAATACAAAATATCCATGCATCGTTTTCCTTCTTGTCTGTCCACAACATTGTTACCAAACATAGCCTAGCATATCTACCCACGCAGCACAAGCAAGAGAGCTACAAGTTTCTGCTTTCTAATGGGTCCAGATGAAAAGGTGAAGAGAAGCGCCCATGTAGCTTTCTACCAATGAAGCATTGAAGCCCTCTTCTTAGGCTTGCTTTCATGCTCTTTTATTGTTAACTCCATCCCAATATTTCCCCTTTCCAGTTAATTTTTTTTTATACAAACCTTTCCAGTTAATTTTTTTTTTCGGTTGCCCGCCCGGTTCACCGGAGTTTCGCTCCGACTACGTCCGGACCCGACCCGCATCGCGCACCTGGCATGGTGGGTGAGTCTCCCAACGGTGGCTGCTGCATACACAAGGCTCGAACCTGAGACTTTACTTAAGCTGAAACAAGCCGCTTACTACTTAATTCAACCAGTCGTTGGTCCTTTCCGGTTAATTACATCATGTATAATAAGCAGACTTTTTTTTTTGGGCTTTCATTTGACATGTCACGGTTTGTGAATGAGTTTTCCAATTTGTGGGCTTGGACTTGGTTTCCATATATGTAGCAGTAGGAGACAATGATTGTTTACTGGGGGAATCTGCTTGCGAAATTACTGGGGAATCTGCTGTCACCGTACGAAACTCATGGCTAGGATAAAGATGGGGGAGAAATGATTGTTTACTGGCTAACCCCACAAAATTGTCTAAATGGATATTTGATTTTGAATTACATTTGGCTTGATTGGGGAGATTCCGGAGCGGTTTCTAGGAGACACTTTTTTTTTTTTTTGGATCAAGAGCACATTCCTTTTCTCTTCTTACTGGCGCAATGACATTAGGGATTTAAAATAGGATAATATTTTCGGGACACTTGTCGAATTTTGTTTACGTTAAATTCACTAGCATAGTAGTCAGAATCTTACGATTCACGATTTGAATCTTACGATTCGATTCAGATATTGAGGGAAAAGATTCGACTCCCATGGTGAATCTTTTCTTCACCGAATCGCATGTTGTATCTCATGATTCACGATTCGAATCTCACGATTCGATCCAGATATTGAACGGAAAGATTCGACTTCCATAGTGAATTTTCCGCCATTGGAATCTTTCACTCAAGAATCATGTGACAACTGCTATTTCAGTGATGCAAGATGAAGCGAGCATCTTCCTTCCGTAATGTGGGAGGGAAATTACCGTAATAGTAACATTTTATTCCTACTTATTCTTGAAAGAAATTGATATTTTTGCTGTAAAACCCCCTCCTACTACAGTGCAATTTATATCTAGCCAATGCCCATCGAAACTTCAAATTTCCTATTGTGTGTGAGTTGATTCTTTACTTTGCTCTCACCTCGTTTCTGGACGATCAGGTTTATTATTCTATTCCTTTCAAAGTTTCACCCATTTGGTCTATACAGTAAATTTTATAACTATATTTTTTGGAAGTTTGTTTCTCTCCACCCTATTTTATTTTTCTGTGATGTTAGTGGTTCTTTTGTGTTTGTTATTTTGATGGTAGGGGTACAATGACTCATAATTTTTATGAATTTATGAAATAGAAATTTTTATTTGATGTCTCTTATGTGAAAAATTATATTTATGCCATATTTAACAAATAATCATGAATCTTACAATTCACAATTCTAAAAATGGGTTTTTCGATTCACGATTTGTATCTCGATTTGATAATCTTGTTCACTAGTTAATTATCAAAATGTTGTTCAATGGAAGGGCATGCATGACATTCAAATCATTTTTAGAAGTGATCACTTAAGAGATTAGGATTTTTGAAGATCCAGTTGAAGGTCCATGAATTTATTGGGCTATCTGTAGCCCAATACAATATTGCCGTTGTGTTTGATGATCAGCTTCAGGCGCGGCCTCCCTCAGGCCTCAGCGCATGGCAAATTCTAGAAGCGGGAAGTTTCAAAATTTAAAACTCCAAATTTTAGCCGTTAATCTCTCTCTGTTTTTTTTTTTTAAATGAGCATCCACACGATATACGTTAACCATCTGAAATTCTATATTTACGAAGTCTTCCTCTTCTCCATTATATATATATATATATATATATTCTCTCCTCACTTTCTGCCTTTAGGAAGCCACCCCAATTTTCCAGTCTCATTGGTAATTGAATTGATCTTCGTTTTCTATTGAATTATTAGCCATCTGCTTTCTTTTCTGCGAATTTCATGGTTGAAGACTTTTCCTAAAAGCTGTTTATATTTGCAGCTTGAATCGTGAAACCCTATTGCCTTCGTGCTAGACTAAGCCTTCACAGCGAGAGATGGGTCAGATCCAGTATTCTGAGAAATACTTCGATGACACCTATGAGTACAGGTATCAATTTCCTTCACCGTCATCTACTTTTCTCTATTCAATTCGCCTTTCTTTCGAAAACTCATATAGTCATCACTTGGACTCTCTCTCTCATTTCGGTTTAGGCATGTGGTTTTGCCCCCTGAAGTGGCCAAACTGCTTCCCAAGAATCGGCTTCTTTCTGAAGTAAGTATTTAGGATTCAGTTTTGGTCTCCTGTCAATTCTTGCTTAAATTGCGTGTTTCCGATTCACTGGCCGCGTGATTTAGTATGGAACAGATTAACGTGTTTTTGATAGTTAAGTTAATCTAAAGGGCCGACATCTGAGCCCCGCTACCAGATCGAACTGAAGATTAATGCTTAGGCAATTGATTAGGATGCGCTGAGACGCTGAGTGTCATTGGTAACTCTTGCATCGTAAATAAAGTGAAGTATTGGCTAGTATTGCTGTTAAGAAAGAAAGAAAACAAATGGAACAAGGTATGGCAGAGTTGAAATTGACCCCTCTGAAGAGGAAATAAGAGGTTAGTGAAAGATAATAAGCTGGCCTGTTTGAACATAATTGAATATAAGAATGTTCTTAATTTATGTGCAAGTACTGTCAATGGCTCAAGAATAGGCTTCAAAGTCGGAAGATTTATTACAGGTGTTGTTATGTTCGGTATCTGCGATGATATTAAGAGGAATATGTATGGTTTATTTGCCTTCATAAGCATTCATATTCTATGATGACTGATATGTGGTCTTCAACAACTGGAAATCTAATGGTTGTGCGCTTAAATGATTTAAATTGGTTTTATTACGCAGAATGAGTGGCGTGCAATTGGGGTTCAACAAAGCCGTGGTTGGGTCCATTATGCAATTCATCGCCCTGAGCCACACATAATGCTTTTCAGGAGGCCTCTGAACTATCAGCAGCAGCAGGAAAATCAGGCCCAGCAAAATGTGCTTGTCAAGTGAATTGACTTTTTAAGTGAAAATATGAAATCAAAGGTCGAAATTATATAGGTTTCTACCGGGTAATGGAGGCTAGGTAACGGTGTCACTGACTCGCTGTCGTAAAATTCTCCTATTTGGAGAATCTTGATATAGATCTCAGTTTTCATCTGTACTTGTTGGATACATATGTTGGTCTACCTCTGGTGTGATATCACTGATTTTTTTTTTCATTACTGTCGTCCATCTTATTAGTGGTTTGTGTTGAATTATTTTCTGATATGCCCTTCTCTTGTCTTTTTTTACTCCGAATTCCTTTTGAAATATCGGAGCTAGTAGTTTTAGTGAGAATTCGGCCAAAAAAAAAAAGTTTTAGCGAGAGAGAATTATGGCTAACAATTAAATTCACCAATTTATTTTATCATTGAGAACCATTATTAGTAAATATTTATTGGTCTATTTATAAATTTATGTTGTTTAAATGGTAAATACTTATAGTTTCATTAGTAAATGGTAAGTTTACGTTATATAAGATAAATTTAAGGACATTTTTAATAACTAGTTTATTAATTTAGTCGTGAAGTATATTTTTATTAAAATAGTAAAGTTTCTTTTTATTTAAAAGAGCAAGAGGGAGTTCTTATTTGTTTACTTAGCATTTGATATCCTTTAATTCAGAAGTTGCTGTCAAATTATATATGTGTGGATGTCTATAAAGTTCTTTGGATTCCTCTTATGATTCTCTCCCTCTTGATGTTAAAGTTCATAACCTTCAACCCCTTATTATTCTCATGCTTAATGCCATAAAGACCATAACCTCTAATGCCTTTATGTTGTAACATAATGTGGGTTAATTCTTTTGTTTATGGCATTGTAACTCTTGGAAGGGTTAAGTGCCTATAAATAGGGTTGTAAAGCAAATGGTTGGATGTACTTGGAATCACATATGAAGAAGGATCACTCTCTCTTTCCTCCCCAATTCTCTCTTGTCTAGTTCATCTCTCTTCTTCTACTATTATCTCCTATTCTCATATCTTTTATTTTTATAACACGTTATCGACACGAAGCTCTACCAAAGGCGTATTTCCTTATCGTTGTCTTAGAAATTTCTTCTTCTTATTCTTCTTCTATTATATTTTATTTGATTTATATAGTTATGATAATCTAAACCATTATATGAAATTAAAGATATTATTTTACCGATTGTTTTAAATCATGTAAACCATACAAATATTCAATAAATTTGATAGATCATAATATGGTTACATGTGTGGTTATTAATAGCTTGCATCTTAAAGTTTACAAGATTGTTTGAATAAATCATTATGTTTGTAAGTGCACAATTTTCAGATTATATAATCCATAATAATTTATTAAATCCTCCATATATAGCTTGATCAATGCTTATGAGAACAAAATTATTATTTCAATGTTGATATATCTGGCTTGATATATTGCATCACTTATACATATTAAGCAAACAAAATTCTCCTAGTGAAATTGGCTTTTAGTCAGGAGCTAGATGTTTTCCATCTTAAGTGTTTGAATGTGCAATGTTTATTCTTATTGGTCCACAATAATGCACATAGATGGAAAGTTGAGATAAATGTTGAGTAAGATTCTCTTCCTTATTTGTCTATAAATGAAACAAATTATGTTTCTAAAAGAGAAAATGGGTTTATGAGACTTGTACTGCATTATTAGTTGATTGTCATTTGACAAAGTTTTTAACATGAAAAGGAGAAATTGAGTAGCTGGAAAAGAAAATACATTGAATGGATTATTATTATCAAATATAGATCCTCAAATATAAGAGGATGAACTAGAAGTTCATCGAATATTGTATTCAGGAAATATTATAAAAATATTTTGCAGATGTTATTGATATGTATGAGTATAATTAAATTTCATATTCCAGCTGAAAATGCTCAAACAAAATGAAAATGAGACATGCTTATAGCATGAGAAATCAATCGGTTCTAGATATTATACTTTGGATAAAGAGGAGCATATCATTAAGATGGTCACATTGAGGAGGCTGGCGCTCCAGAAGAGGCTAAGACATAACTAATTGCAAAAGCCTCAATAGAGGTTCAGGTACCTGAAAAGTAATATTGAGATCTTAATAAGTTATGTCGACATGAGAAAAAAAAAGGAATCGAAAAAGATATAAAGTTCTCGATAACGGTTTGATAATAATATCACGTGATCAAATGATGATCTTATATATGAATCTGTCATAAAAGGATGATAGAAAGGTGATTGGCCAACAGAAAAGGAAAAAGATGCAATAAAATATGATTGCATCATTTTGATATGTGAGAATTATGGACCAGTCCTCCAAATGCATGGAATATAAAATTGTTATGAGAAATATCAATATTTATGTAAAAGCAAATGTTTTCACAATGGTATGATGATCGTGACTCTAACATGTCAGAATCATGTTTAAGAAAATCATTATCTATATAAACTGCTATATGGACTAAAATAATTTGAGCATATATACAGTATTCAAAATGCTATTAAAAAATAGTATATGTTGCATATGATTTTGAAAGTCATGATTTTCACTTTGATATTTTGGTTACAAAAATGAATAGAAATTCCTTATATCTATTCCACGTTAATTCACATGATTTGTTAATGTTTTGTGTTATATTTTTATTATAAAAAAATTAGATTTCTACAGGTATACAAATGGATAATGAAACTAAAATTTGATACAATGATTTAGCATTCTCAGAAGATATACTGGAGACTTAATGAATATGCTTTAAAGATATCACATGATGACAATGTGTCATGCATAATTTAGCCAAGAGGAAGATATGATCTGAAAGGCATCAGAGATTATATACTTGACGAGAATTCAGTATACTCTGTCGAGGTAAAAAGATAAAGGTGATGTTGTTATCAGGGGGAGTAAAAGTGACGATGTTATCATAAGGAGAAGTAAAAGTGATACCATTTCCAGGGGGAGAAAAGATCTTGCTGCACTCTTTTTTCCTTAACCAAGGTTTTATCCCATTGGGTTTTCTTGATAGGTTTTTTAACGAGGCAGTTTCAATATATGTTGTGTACTCCTTTTCTTTCACTAGGTTTTTATCCCATTGGGTTTTCCTAGTAAGGTTTTAACGAAACACAACATTTGTTTATGGACATCCAAGGGGGAGTGTTGTGAAATTATATATGTGTGGATGTCCATAAAGCTCTTTGGATTCCTCTTAGGATCCTCTCCCTCTTGATGCTAAAGTCTATAACCTTCAACCCCTTATTATTCCCATGCTTAATGCCATAAAGACCATAACCTCTAATGCCTTTATGTTGTATCATAATGTAGGTTAATTCTTTTGTTTATGACATTATAACTTTTAGAATGGTTAAGTGCTTATAAATAGGGTTGTAAAGCAAATGGTTGGATGTACTTGGAATCACATATAAAGAAGAATCACTCTCACATTCCTCCCCAATTCTCTCTTATCTAGTTCATCTCTCTTCTTCTACCATTATCTCCTACTCTCATATCTTTCATTTTTATAACAGAAGTGATATTTTTAAGGTATTATTAGGTATTAAATAGAAATATTTCTTTTAATAGAGATTTCAACGTTAATTTATGAAAGGGAGATAATTAAAAAATCCTGAGGGTGAGAGAGACAGAGATGTACAATCGGCTCATTTCTCGCTAGCACAATGTTTGTTTAACGAACAAGGATAAGATACTGTCTGTAAATTAAAGGCTCAGTTAGAAGTCCAATAGAGAATAGTTTTTACGAAGTTTAAGGTAAAATCTAGACTTTGAAGAATATATTTTAGGAGAATAACTTTTACGGATTCCGAAGTAAAATATATGTTTTGAAAAAATAATTTTAGGATGAGAATAGCTTTTAATGTCCTTCTAAGCAAAAAGCAAGTAGGAAAGAGGAAAGATAAATAAAGAAAAAGAGGAAAGAGAAAATTTATTACGAGAGGGTGTGATTTGATAAGAAAATAACTTTTTCAAAATCTATATTTATCAAACCTAAATTTTGTTACAGAACCTAAATTTTGAAAAAATGAGTACTTAAACAAAACCAAATTTTACTACAAAAGCTAGATTTTCAAAAAGCGAGGTCAAGCGAGCCTTAAATTACAAACAAACGGGGATCATAAAAAGGAACCAAAATCTGGGTTGATAGGCACAAACAAATAAAACCACCTATCGAAATCAGCCCATATCATAATGTACCAAAACACCATCTTCCTCATTTGACTAGAGGCAGACTGCCAAATCCAGAAAATAGATGAATTACAGACAATGTGCCCACAACCCCGGGACCCAACAGTGGTAAGAGATTGGATATCTAACCTCAGTTGGGAGATGTAATGAGCCTCAGATTTTACAATAGACGAAGATTCCACTGCTGGGATAACCATTTTTCCATGGCATCGTTGCATTCCACGCCTGGTTGAGCTCGCCTCCGTTGGACTCTGTCTACCGTTGTCAGCCCTGCGTGTTCGATCTTTGTTGAGTTGTTCTCTGCCAAGTATTGGAGAGGTTTCAAACCCTAGGCTTTATCTACCATCAAAATCCGGTGAGATTGATCTGTTCAATCTGCCTTTGAATCTATTTTTGAATTTGTTCCCCGCATCATCTGTACCTTTCGAGGTTGTCAAGTCTATGTAAGACGCCGTCGCATCGTTTCCTGCTCTATTTGAAATTTTTCATTTTAATCTGACCTTGAATATGAATCTTGTGCAATCGTTTCGATTTCGAATATTGACGCTTTGAATGAATGTTGAGTTTTAGTTTTAAACTTTGATTACTAGCTTTTTCGTCAATGGTGGGTAATTGTCTATTATACTTCTGCCCCCATCATTCTGATTACTGGCGACTTGTATGCTTTGAATTGTTTTGTTGTGCAATGTTGGATTTGTTGTGTATTGGCATTTTGTTTACTAATATCTTTCTATTCTATTATCATCGATTTAGAAAATTCTGAAGGTATTTGTGATGCATTATCTGGTAAATCACCTGGTTTGAGTTATGTTTGGCAATTTATAAGCTTGAGTTGTGTATTATTTGCTCGGAGGAGTTTCCTGAATCAGTTGGCTTACTAAGGCATCTTCGTCAAAGCATTTAGAACAAAAATTAAAAGGGCATTATATTAATATGCATGTTTTAAAGATTTCAGCTGGAGCAGATGCCCTAAACCTAAAGTACTTTAGGGGATCTTACTCCCCTTCGGTTCACAATGACCCGTGAGGTTATGCAATTGCCAAGTGCTATTTAATGTCTATGTTGGCTCCCTTAGAAATAATTAATCTAAGATTGTGATTTTTATTCTGATGTATGCTTTTGTTACACAATCCATTTGGTTTAACTTGAAACCAGAATCTCACCAAAGGGAGAGGGTTCGATACCGAGGAAAGTCACTTTGTTGTGGCTCCAGTTGCGGCGCTTGGGGAGACATCCTAGCTCCTGGGTGCTTAGGTAAATGCCTGAGGGTAATTGACGGCTCGTCCTGCCCAACATTGGTATATCCTAAGAGGAAGGGAGATTTCGCCTTGCCCTTGACTTGTGGGTGAGCCCAACCCTCTGCCTAAATTTTTTGTATCAAAAAAAAACTTGAAACCAGAAAACCATGTTATAAAAGGCCATGACACGATCTATTTTTTCCAGGCCACATTTCTAATCGGATTTTTTACATCCATGACTCGAGCACGCAATGTCATGGTTGCTACTGGTTTAGTTGCTTTCGCTGCAGCTGGCTTGGCATTTCCCTTCTACATGGCGTAAGTTAGGTAGACTCTGTTCCGGTCTACATTCCTTTGCATGAACTGAAGTTAACGGCTATAACTGAACTTGAATTATGCAGGTTGCTACTGGTTTAGGTAGACTCGAGCACGCAATGTCATGGTTGCTACTGGTTTAGTTGCTTTCGCTGCAGCTGGCTTGGCATTTCCCTTCTACATGGCGTAAGTTAGGTAGACTCTGTTCCGGTCTGCATTCCTTTGCATGAACTGAAGTTAACGGCTATAACTGAACTTGAATTATGCAGGTTGCTACTGGTTTAGGTAGACTCGAGCATGCAATGTCATGGTTGCTACTGGTTTAGTTGCTTTCGCTGCAGCTGGCTTGGCATTTCCCTTCTACATGGCGTAAGTTAGGTAGACTCTGTTCCGGTCTACATTCCTTTGCATGAACTGAAGTTAACGGCTATAACTGAACTTGAATTATGCAGGTTGCTACTGGTTTAGTTGCTTTCGCTGCAGCTGGCTTGGCATTTCCCTTCTACATGGCGTAAGTTAGGTAGACTCTGTTCTGGTCTGCATTCCTTTGCATGAACTGAAGTTAACGACTATAACTGAACTTGAATTATGCAGGTTGCTACTGGTTTAGGTAGACTCGAGCACGCAATGTCATGGTTGCTACTGGTTCAGTTGCTTTCTGATTGAGCTTTATTTGTATTAATTTTCCACTTGAATTTTCAGAGTCTTAGAGTCAATTTTAGCCCATACATGACCCTTTTTGTGCTAAAGTTGAGATTATGAGTTATTGACTTGGATTAGTGTGATTTTGGGTGCATATGCCATGAATAATGAGTTATTGTGCCCATATTTGGTATTTCATTTCAGGAACTCCTTACAAAAAGACAAGGGAAGTAGCTCTGAAAAAGTTCGACGCTGCGCAATTCACTATTCACCGCGGCCAAAGTTCAAGTAGCCTTGCAAGAACTCTCGGGTGAGGTTCGCCGTGGTGAAACCTGAAGTTCGCCGCGGCGAATATCGCAGTACCTGAATTTTTACCTCAGAAGGAAAATAACCTGACCCGGCTGGATGGATCCGACTCAGGACGGTTTATATTGCTGAATTAGGGTATTTTCGAATGGAGGAGAGGAGAATGCTGCAGAGGAAAGGATTGAGAGAGCAAAGGAGAGAAAACCTAATTCCCCATCACCCATCTTCACACACTAGCTTCATTTCACTCATTTTCTTTATCATCCATCCATCCATCCATCCATCCATCTATCATGTTCCATTCATCATCTCTAAGCTCATTTCCATCACCCATGAGGAGCTAAACATCTCCATTCTCTTGAAGATGAAGTGAACCGGAGTTCGATGCGCCGAAAGGGGAGTATTTACTTTCAATCTGTGTTTACACTATAGATTACTAGGATTCCGAGTTGGACTTTGTAATTTATGTGTAAATACTTGGTCTCGGTTGAGCCAAACTTGGATTATTGTGTATTGAGTTGTTTTGTGATTGACAAAGTAAAATGGAGTTCATTTTGCTTATTTGATGAAGTCTTGTTGTTCTCTTCTAT